>PVJH01000535.1:0-297214 GCA_004026705.1 Nesogale talazaci | reverse complement strand
TATAAATTTTTGAATTGTTCACACAGATATGTTTGGCTTGCTGGTGCTAAGCCATTCCTATTTGACTTACTGTTTAGTTAAAGTAGAAGTGTGCTAGGGTAAATATACATCAATCTCTGCATCCAAAGACATAGCTATACTGCTGCTTTGCAGTTACACTCAGTAGGACCCGCCAAGCTGGTATTCTAGTCATTATTTAGGAGAATTCAAAAATCTGATGTGATATTTATTAATATCTAATATTCAGAATGCAACAAAAACTTATTGAATGCATTTCCTTTCTAAGTCATGCTAACCAAAATGGCTACAAAAGTGCGGGAGATGATCTTATTTTTCTTTCAGTAGTCTAATGAAGAAAATAGACCTTTGTAGAATATCAGTAATGCAGTGTTTCCTCAAATAAATACAGGTGGAATAGAGCAGCAGAAACAATGTAAATAAAAAAGATAATACGAGAGTATCTGTTTAACTTGCCCGAGATCCACAGAATCATAGACCATACTTTCACTTTAAATAAATGGCATAAAGCAACATGAATTAATAAATCAGGATGCCTGAAAAGGAATGGAGGAAGAATCCCATATACACAGAGTGGAATCTTTAACCTAAATCAATGTTGTTGTTGCTTGTTACTTGCCTTCCGATTGGTTCTGCCTCACAGCAACCCCGTGCAGCACAGAATGAAACAATGTCCAATTTTGCAGCCTTCTACAATTGTTGTTTGAGCCATTGTTGCAATCATTCTGTCCATCTATGTATCTTATTGAGGGTGCATCCACTTTACAAAGAATAATGTCCTTTTCTAGGGACTGAGCTCTCTTAAGAACACGTGCAAAATATGTGAGAGGCTGTCACCATTCTTGCTTCAAAGGACTATTTTGGCTATATTTCTTCCAAGATAGTTTTAATTAATTTAAGAATTGATAGGCCAGTTTTCAGTTTTCTACAGAATTTCTAGCTATATCACTTGTACTTTTATGCACTCAATTAATTCTTAAAACTACATTAACTCAAAACCATATTCTTAAAATTTGGCAATTTGTTCTTTCATTTCTCTTTGTTTAATTATTTTCATAGCTCCACCCCTTGGAAACATAAGCTGCATTTTATAATTTTCAAAACATTGTTATGTCATCTGTCATGTTTTCCAAAATATTAAACATTGTATGTAAACCTATTCCCCATATACTGTGCTGATATACTTTAGCTTTCCATGAAATATGAGAAATGATACTGGCAGTTAAATATTACTAAAATATGGTGGTGGTTTTGTTGGGTGTCTTTAACTCAGTGACATCATGTTATAGAGCACCATTTCCTCAGCTGTAATCACTGCAGACAGATCTTCAGGTGTTTCTTCTGTTGAGCTTTCTTCTGTTGAACTGCTGAGTTAAAGTTTCAACTTCCCACCTTCCAGTTAGTGAATGCAAACAGTTTAGTAAAATAATATAATTATTAACATTATACTTCTGATGACAAGATACTATATTTCTCTGAATAAGAAACAGTTATAAAATTTAGCTGAAAATAAATCACTGGTGGGAATCCTGCTCCATTAAGAAACAATGAAGAAGTCAATAAAAACGTGGAGAGGATCTTGAGTAGAGAACCTGTAATGTCATAAAGAACTGGCATGTTGTGCTTTTATTTAGAGTTTCTCAGATATATGCTCATTTTGGATTGCATACTTCTAACACTGTTTCTAGGAGACTCGAGTGTACATGTGGTTAAGTTCTCTGCTGTTAAAGGAGAGGTTTAACCTAAGGAGAAAGACTTCATGATCTACTGACAAATCTGTCTGTATGAAGCACAGTCCACCCTTACGCTTTTAGAGTTGCCATGAGTAGGATTCTACACAAATCATTGGTTAATTGGCTTTAGTATTAGTTCCACTTATACTTTTAAGCTGCAAAAAAGGATTTTAATATTACCTATCAATGATCTTGTAATAATATAAATCACAAGGGCGGAGTATACTGTCGTAAGTACTTGAGCAGGAGATACACGGTAAAGATGGCTAGGTGAGTTTTAAAGAGAATGTAAGTAGTTGAGAGGAGATTCTCTATAATGGATGGTAGTGAGATGTAAGCAAGATCAAATTTATATTGAAAGGCACATTATGAGAAAGGCATACAAGGCACGAGGTGATGTCTTTATTTTAGAACAGCTTGACTGTAACGGGGTATATAAAATGCCTTGGTGTTGTAAATGAGTGGCGATGCAGAGGAACAAGAAGCACACGGGGTGAATCTATGCAGAGGACTGCAACTCGCTCTGACATGCAGCAAAGGGCTGCGCTGTGTTCTTTCTTTGATTTATACTCAAATTTGAAAATACTTGCCTTGTTGCATTTACTGAGTTAAAAAAATTGATAAGTAACATTCTTGAAACGACATTCTCTGAAAAAATAGGTGCAATAAAAATATGACCTACAAAGCAAAGAACAGAAACGAAAACAAACTGCAGGCTAGACACTCTTTATCAAAGACGTGTCATTTTTTGTCTGCCAATATACACCTGTGTGCAGATGACCATATTGACCTCAAATGTGTATCCTTGAAGTTTTGACTTGTATTCAAGTTCTTACCATGCTACAGCTACACTTAGGATCCAAGGGAAATTTACAAATCGAGAGCTTATAACCTAGTGTTTATATGTCTACTTCACTTAATTGCTTAAAATGAATTTCACTACCACAATTATCAGGACTGTTGTTACTATTAGTCTCATGCACCAAATAATATGCCGCGTGATTTATACATATTATAAAACAGTAATATTGACAGATATGCCATATGTACTTTTTAATTTTTTAGATAGATTAGGAAATAAAGGCTTGTCAATGCTATAAAACCTATTGAGTTCTCGTGTTGGTGGGAGGGTTAAACTATTTCCCTATACTAATAAGCCTGAATGCATAATATATGCAGACTATTCTGAGCCAACATATGGTTAAACTATGTCAATATCTTGGACAATGAGTTCCAGGGTATTTTTAAAATAATAATAGTTTAATAGTTTATAATATCAAAATAAATATTACATATAGTTTTATTACATTCTGATAGGCCTAAACTTATAAAGCATAACGGGTTTTTTGGATCTATGAATATTCAGTATTCATTGTTTCCTAGTCTTATATTAGAACTTCATGTGTGAATAAGATTATAAAAATATTTTATTGTAAAATTTGATGTTCTATTTTGCTTCGTTTTAATGCTATCTTTCAAAACACTGTTTTCCTGCCTATAATCATATTAAAATATTTGAAATACTAACACATTTCTTTGTAAGTTCTTAAATGTGTATATCATCTGCCAAAAGTTTTCTCTTAATTTTCTTCTATGCTTATTATGCTGTCAGATTAAAATTCTCTATGGTAATATATCTGCAATGCAGCAGAATTCTATAGAATAATAGAATTTACTTAAACTCCCCAAACATTATTTTTTAAGTTGTATTTTTAATAAAAATTACTTTACAGAACAGAAATAAGATAGGTGAGTTAGGAAAACAAGCATAAATCTATTGATTATGTATGAGAGATCATCCCTTTGTCATTCCGGTTATATCTCTACTTTTACTACCATACTTATTCTCACCTGGACTTCTGGAGACTGAGGTACGTGTCTTTTACTAATTCAAGAGCATATTCTGGTTGAGTTCAGCTAATGTGTGTGTGTGTGTGTGTGTGTGTGTGTGTGTGTGTTCTCCAGAAAGGCCACTTGAAGATGGAAAAACACAAAGGAAGATTTTGTTTAATTTGTGTTCATAGTTTTGATTTATAGAGTCTATGAATTAATTTCTTCTTCCAACTTCATTTTCTTCAGACCCAGGAGTGTTCATGATGTACCAGGTGGCAGATGCCACTATCGTTTTAATTTTTTTTCTCTTCCATGTTCTCAAATTGTAAAAGCAATACCTTTATTAAGCATCCTTATGCCAATTTGAATGTGTTGCTGATTTCCTTGACTGAAATATCTCTTATGAAAGGAAAATTGGCAGCTGTTTGCAAATATATGTCACACACAAGCTTAGCAATGTTTATTTTAAGATCAATGAAAATTTTAGATTACATTTTGTGTTCCTACTTTGCAATTAAGCAAAGACCATAATGTTTGGCTACAGAAATTCAAGTGCAAAAATCAATCCCAATGCCTTTTGGTAGATGTTCCTTTGCAAATACTACAAAATTCCATAGCAAAAGTTATGAAATTTTGAAGCTAAATCCTAAGTGTGGTTTTTACCTCTACTTCTGGAAATTCTTATGTCTTAAATTTATTTTCCACCACTCATCTGTACATTTGTCAAGTGTAATTGCTTTCCTGTTTCTTGGATGCTTGAAACTATGCCACTAGTCTTTTTGGTATCCAAAGGGTGATTCATGGTGGATAGATTTCAGCAGAGCTTCCGAACTAATGGTGAAGAGGAGTTGACATTCTAGTTATAAAAGTACTAGCCAGTGAAATCCTTATGGCTAGCAAGAGAATATTCTGTGATATAGTGATGGAGGATGAGCCTCTCAGATTGGAAGACACTGCAAATATGACCGGGGAAGACTATCTTCTACAGCATTGACTTTGATGATATGAATGGAGGAAAACTTTCAGAATCTTCATTTGCTTATTCAACCTGAATAAAAATGAAAAGAAACAGCTGCATACATCCTTTCATAATCAGGACAGGAAATGTACTAAGTATCAAATTGAGAAAATTGCAAGCTGTCAAATATAAACTGGAAAATATAAAGATGAATACCTAAGACTTCAGTGAGCTAAAATGGGCTGGAATCTGCTGTTTTAAATCAGAAAATCATTGGTCTTCTATGCTGGGAATGAAAAATGAAAGAATAATTGTATAACATTCATCCTCAATCTATCTTCAAGAGCAATATAATCTGTGATAATCTCATATCTATATGTATTTAAGCAATACTTATTAATATAACTATTATTCAAATTTATGAGCTAGATATTAATGGAATAACTAATAAATTGAAGATTCTTTACCATTCCTGTGGTCTGAAATCAATCAAATATATAATCAATTGTTCTTTGAGGTACCTTCATGTCCGTCCTAATGAATAGTAACCTTATGTGTGAAAGAAACAGTGTCTGGTTCTAGGCCATTCAGCTCTGTTCATGGTTGAACTTATTGTTATAGCAACTCTGTCAATTCACAGTTAAGGATTTCCTTTTTAACTAAGCACCAGCATTGCCAAATGTGATGTCCTTTTCTAGGTACTCTTCCCTCCTGAAATGTACACCCTGCCTTTTAAGGGGCATTCAGAATCTAGTTCCTTCAACATGATAGTCCATATTGTATTTAATATGAGTTTTAAGACTACTTACCAAAAGCATCACGCCTCCTTCATTATTTTTTACTCAATCTCCAGCTTTTGCAGGCATATGAGGTGGTTGAAAATACCATAACTTGAAGACCTAAGTCTTCAAAGTGCTACCTTCCGTTCTGAATACATTTGCCTAATGCAATAATGGCGTTTGGTTTCTATCACAGAAAAGCTGTTGGTTTCAAACTGCAGAACTTGCTGTTAGCAGCTCAATGCATAATTATACCTACTTAAAATCTGATAAACTAACATTTTGAGGAACATATATTGTCAATGTTAGGAGCATTTATATAGATAGATGGATAGATAGATAGATAGATAGATAGATGTATACTTTTAAATAAGAAATTATACTTAGAGGGAGTATCAATATAATTTAAAATAATTTATCAATATAATTTAAAAGAATTACAAAATTAAAATCCATTCCACAGTACTTTGACTATTACTAATAAAAATCTCTCACTAGATTAAGGAGAAGATGAGAATTTTTCAGTCAGTCAACTTTACTTTTTTGTCCAAAGCTACCCTAACTGTTGTTAGTTGACATTGGTTGATTTCAGCTCATGGAGACCATTTGTGTGAACTGTTATATAGGATATTCAAAACTTTGACATTCTGGAAGTAGACTACCTTTCCTCTGGACTATGTCTCCTCTGGGTAGTCTCGAATTA
Source organism: Nesogale talazaci (assembly GCA_004026705.1). Classification (NCBI taxonomy): domain Eukaryota; kingdom Metazoa; phylum Chordata; class Mammalia; order Afrosoricida; family Tenrecidae; genus Nesogale; species Nesogale talazaci. The sequence continues at coordinate 291,190 of PVJH01000535.1, read as the reverse complement.
CCTAGCCTGTGCCTAGTAGTGAAACTCTTATCTACTTTCTCTAGCTGGTGAGCTCTCCATAGTAGGAGGCATCAGAAAGCTCATAGAAGAACTTTCTTCATTTTACAATTCTTTATTTTGTAAACTTTGAAGCTTCCTTAATCAAAAATTTATGTATATGTAGACTTATGTATACAAGCTCATGTATATGCATATATATGTGTGAAAGATCTTCTGAAAGATCTTCAGTAAGACTGGAAATTTTCCATTATTTTTAGTTCGATTTTTCTATGAAATTTTTGAAACCTGAACTTATATGCAATTGACAGAAAAGAAATATTTCCTGCTGATTTTAGAGCTAAAGTATAATACATAGAAGGACCAGATCTTATTAGGTCGTTGACTTTGGTTGCTGCTAACTTTTATTCACGTTTAGACCCTAAATTATAAGCTATTCCATGTACTTTATCTAGAATCAGTTTTTAAAACTTTGAAAGCGGCTGAGCCCCAGTGGCTTAGTGGTGGAGTGCGGGATTGCGGCCCACTGCCTTGGCACTTCCAAGAGCAGCAGCTCTTCAGGAGCAAGGCTGGGCGTCCCACTCCCACCAGAGGGCAGTGATGCGAAAAAAAATTAAAAACTTTGAAAGCATTAAGCTGAAGAGATCAAGAGATTTTATAAAACAGACTAATACCACTTTCTTTTTCCATAGCTCCCAGATTTGGCCTTCTCTTCATTTTCAGGCTTGTGTATTCAGCTTACAACTTGTCATTTATCTTTTAGTAGATTTCCCAAAGGATTCCTAGATGGTGCAGAATAGATTTTCAAAGGCGTCCCCAGATACCCAAAAGGTACACCACTGGAACCCTCTTAGAGAAGCCAGGACAACAGGCCTGCTGAGGTACTTCTGAGAAACTACAGCCTACAAAGCCCAATGGAGCAGTTGATTCTACATCTATATGGTCACCGTGAGCTCCAGCCGACTGAAAGGCAACTAACAAAGCTGTGGAATTCTCAAACACACCATCTCCAACACTGAGCACCTGATTTCTGCACTCGTCTGGCTTGTTCCTATCACTAGTCTTCATTGCAGCAAATGTCCTAGATAGCAACGGAGAAGAGTCAGATGTATTATTGATGTCATTTGCTCCCGGTTAAATATCTATTCATAAGCAAATCCTCTATAAACAGCTATCATGAACCACAACAAGAAAATTCTCCATGAATGGATTACTGACAGTTGTCTGCCAGGCTTTGCCCTGCGGTACTGTGTTCATTGCTGTCAAGGGTCAGCCACAGTCAACAGGTTTCAGGGGAGCTTCCAGATGAAGAAAAACCAATGTGCATCAAAGGACTCGGCTCCCCCTTTGGGAGAAAGGAGCCACTGAAAATCTTATATATAGCTTCAAAAGATGCCCATATGTGAAAGGGCTAATGAATGGATACAGAGCACTGTAGGAGATAGTACTGGTTAGCAAGCACGTGAAATGTGGCTGAGAAGAAGTCAAATTCTGAGTGGAGTCAACCACAGAGACGTAAGCCCATTAAAGTCTTTGAGAGGAGAGCCTTTCAGATCTTCATGTTGATGGGGAACTACTCATGAAATGAATAGACATGTGTAAATTTCTGCTAATGATTGGAACTTGGAAGTGGCGAAGTATGAATCAAGGAAAATTGAAGATGGTTAAAAATGAAAAACAATGCATAAAGATCGATATCCTAGGCATTAATGAACTGAAATGGACTGATATTGGCCATTTTGAATCAGAAAATAATATAATAAGTCTGCTGGGAATAACACAATCAAAAGGGGGGAGTGTCACATTCATTGTCAGAAAGGAACTTGCTAAATCCATCATGAAGTACAATGCTATCTATGATAGGATAATATCTATTCATCTTCAAGGAAGTTTAATCAATGAAACTCTTATTCAAATTTATGTAACAACCAAAAATAAGTGATGACGAAATTGAAGAATTCTACAGATAATTTCAGCCAAAAATATATTAAACATGTAATCAAGATGTATTGATAATCAATGGTGATTGTAATGTAAAAGTTGGAAACTAAAAAGAAGGAACAGAAGTTAGAAAATATGGACTTGGTAATGGAAATGAAAGTGGAGGTAACATGATATAATTTTGCAAGTTCAATTACTTGTTCATGTCAAATTTGTTTTCAATAACAGAAAAAACTACTGTATATGTGGACTTCTCCAAATGGAATAAAATAAATAAAACAGACTACATCTCTGAGAAAAGAAATGGAGCTGTTCAATATCTTCAGGTAAAACCAAGCAAGAGCTGACTGTGAAACAGACCATTTGTTCTTATGTAAGTTCAGAAAAAAGCTGAAGAAATTGAAAACAAGTCCATAAGAGTCAAAACAAAATGTTGAGTCTGTTCCACCTGAATTTTGAAAACATCTCGGGAACAAATACAGATCATGATTCATGGAGAAAGTGAAAGATTGTTAAAAAGATGGGAAAGAAATAAATGATCACAGTGCCCTCACGATCCTGTTTACTCATTGTTCACCTTTCAGTAATTTCTCTTAGATACAACTTGAGTGATCCAACATGACCAGAAAAACTATACACTCCATGTCATCAATTTTAGGATACTTATTATTCTCCTGTTCTGTCATTGTTCCACCCCCGCCTTCACTCTCCTCCTCCATCACCTCCCATGCCCAGCAGAAACATTGGACCAGTGGCTAAGATTGCTTATCCTGCCTATCTTATATAGATAAACACACATAAATAAAGAGAGGCACAAGACTAACAGAGATCCTGGCATAGAACACATGGATATCTCTGCTAAATAGAGTGAAGGACATCATCAGTACAGGCCTTTTTCTTCCAGATCTGCCCACTTGCCTAGCAACTCATACATCCCATTAGTTTTCAGCATCTGTGTCTGAAACCCAAATATCCTAAACGTCCTCATTATTATTTCTGCAGTCAGAGCTGGAGCGGTTAGCGACCCCAGCCCCAACTATCATGTATGCCTTTAAACATTCAATTTGGCCTCCATTTAAGTAATCCCCAACCAGTTCCAATAGGGTGTCAAGTGCTATCCCACAAGGCAGAGGTCTAAGATCATGATATTTTGGGGACTTCATGGCTTGGCTCCCATCACTGGTATGGTAAGCTTCCCTCTTGCTTTGTCCCTTAGTGTTCAGGTCAGATCAACTGGTCTCCCTGACCTGTATCTTCAGGGCTATACTCTTTAGAGGAAAAAAAAAAAAAAAGAAAAAAGGAACAAAAAGAAAAAATGTAAATATATAAATACATGTGTTCTGTGTTCATCCAGGTAGACTAGAGAAACAAATTCATAGACACACATATGGATGTAAGGGTAAGGTTTATATACACGAGGAATGGGACATTGAGAAAGCATCCCAACCCAGTCCAATTCAAAGTCATAAATCCAATATTAGCCCATATGCCTGATACCAGTCTATAAAGTCTCTTTCCGACTCACGAAGTCACAGCCTAGTGGATGCATAGTCCCGGCTCTGGCAGGGGTCTCCCCATGGCTCCTTGCTTCAAGGGCTCAGGGTCCATCAACAGCATCCAGTGGTGGAAGAAGCAACTCAGCACTGACAGGGGTCTCCACGTGGCTTCTCAAGCTTCAAAGGTCTGGCTCCATCAGGGTAAGACCCTAAGGTTTTCCTCCAACTCTTTCAGCCCTTCGGATGTTGCTGTCTTGTCCGTAGATTGTCGTCTCAGAGACTGACTCCCAACAACTGGCGAGATGGTTTCTCATCAGGGAAATATTTTGAGATTTCCCAGAAGTCTTAGAAGAAAGCCATTCCCACATAGAGGCCTCATTGGCTGCACAATGGCTATCTCCAGATTAACAGGCTAGACTCCACCCCTACATCCCAGTCATGTAATTGGAATAACAAATACATGACCACCACATGTTCCTAATTACATATAAATATATGTGTGCTTGCTATTGTTCATATTTTTATGCAAATGAAACAAGGAAGCAGAGTGACTTTGGGTCTCTACTTAAATCTTACCTCAATACAAGAATGATTTATTCTTATAATCTGGAATTGTATGAAACTCATCTTCTTGAAATGATTACTGAAGACAAAATACCCATTAACAGCATGCCTCTCCAGCTTCAGAGGTCTGGCTCCATCAGGGCAAAGCCATGTGGTCTCTCTGCTGGCTCCTCCAGCTTCTTGGATGCTGCCAGCTTGTCTTTTCTGTTACTCATCGCCTCTGAGACTAACTCCCAACAACTGGGAAGCTAGATTCTCATCTTCACAAGGGAAATATCAGGAGATTTCCCAGAAGTCTCAGGATAAAGCCCTGCCCACATAGAGGCCTCATTGGCTACTCAATGGCTGTCTCCAGATTAAGAGGCTAGACTCCACCCCTACATTTCAATCATAAAATTAGCATAAGCACATGACTGCCACAATTATCAACCATGTTATATTTGGGTATTTTCATTTGTAAATTTAAGATTGTTTCATACATAAATGCCAAGATAGAAAACCCTTCAGAAACAGTAACAGGAGTAATGGCTTCCCAGAAGATAGAGGAAAAGAAGTGGGGGAAGGAGGAAGAAGGAGTTGATAGGATGAGTGTATATCCCTACTCAATGGTATTTAACAACAGAATTGTATGTGAATGCATATATCTGGATTGTGTAAGATATGGAAAATAAAAAACAACTTATTATGGGAAAAAATAAATAAGGGTTCCTGGGGAGGGAAGGGGTAAAGGGGAACTGTTATCAAGGAGTTCAAAAAGAAAGAAAACATTTTGAAACTGATTGTGTTAGCAATTGTACAATACTGCTTGATGCAGTTGAAATATGGAATATAATGAAATCTGTAAGAGCTCCCCAAAACGACTATAGAATAAAAAAATCAAAGTGGATGTCAGAAGACATACTGAATTTTTTCTTAAATACAGAATAGCTCAAACAATTGGAAGAAAGAGGAAGTCAAGGAGTTAAATAGAAAATTCTACACGACATTTCAAGAAATCACAACCAAAGATTCATAATTTATAAATAAATTGTGAATATACCTAGAATTAAAAAAAACATAAGTAAGAACATACACAGCATATCTGAAGCTGAAAGATGTCAAGAAAAATTCTAACCTCAAGTTGCAATCTTGTAGGAATCTAGAATCTTTGGCAACATATTAAATGATGTTGGAAACATCAAGAAACGATGAAAAGAATACTAGAGTCACTGTACCAAAAACAACAACAATGAAACTAGTTTACATTCCACCATTTCAGTTTAAGGTGCACCAAAGAGATCAGCCCAAAATAATGTAACAATTGAAGTGATTCAACAAGCTTCAGAAACATGAAAAAACACTGGGAGTGCTCATTCATCTAAGCCAGGAAATTTCAAAGACACCTCCTTGGACAGCTGGTTGCAAAAGATTCATATCTGTGCCCATTACAAACAAAGATGACTCAATAGAATTCTCAACTATAGAATAATATCATAAATATGACATGCAAGTAAAATTTTGCTGATGATACTCCAATAATGGTTGACACAGGCTACCAGAGATTCAGACTGCACACGTGAGTTAGTCTGGGTAGACTAGAGAAACAAATCCATTGACATTAATATATGTGTAAAGAGAACTTTATATCAAAGAGTAATTGTATATTGAGAAAATATTGCGGATCAAGTCCATAAGTCCAATATTGGTCCATATGTCCAAAACCAATCTATAAATTTCTTTTCATTTTGCTTTTTGGGCATCACTGCCCTCTGGTGGTGGGAGTAGGAGGCCCAGCCTTTGCTCCTGTAGAGCCGCTGCTGGACTTGAACCTCCATCCCAGTGGGCAGCAGTTCTGTGCACAACCACTATGCCACTGGGTCTCAGTCCCCTATAAATTTATTTTTAAGACTCACATAACACATGTAATGATGCTGAATACCGGAAGATCACAGGTGAGTGGGTAGAAATACTTGTGGGTCCAGTGTCAGTGGAAGCATCTCAGCACTGGCATGGGCCTCCACATGACAACTCCAGCTCCAGAACTCTAGCACAATTATTGAGCATTCCAAGGCATTTGACTGTGTGCATCATAAAAACTATGAATATCCTTAAGAAGAATGAGAATATCAGGACACTTCATTGTGATCATGCAGAAACTGTACACAGATCAAGAGGCAGTTGTACAAACAGAACAAAAGAATACTGCATGCTTTAAAATCATAAAATTTTGTCGGGGTTGTATTAGCTAACTATGGTTCTTTGATCTGTATTCTTAGCAAATCTTCAGAGAAGCTGGCTTATAAGAAGAAGAATGTGGCATCAGGATTGGAGGAAGACTTGTTAACAGCCTAGATACACAAAGGACACAATGGTGCTTGATGAATGTGAGGTAGACTGGAGGCACTGCTGCTGAGCATCAAGGATTTCTCCCTTCAGTATGGATTGCCCTTCTATGTAAAGAACACCCAAATCCTCACAATCGGACCATTATGTAACATCATGATAAATGGAGAAAATATTGACGTTGTCAAGGATTTTGTCTGTCTTGGGTCCATAATCAATGCTTAGGGAAACGACAATCAAGAGATCAAAATACACACACATTAGGTAAGTCTGTTATACAAGACCACTTTAGAATATTGAAGAGCAAGAATATCACCAAAAGTTGTTTGACTCAAACCCTGGTATTTTCCATCGCCTCATAAGCACGTGAATTTGGCCACTGATTAAGCAAGACCTAAGAAAAACCAATGCAGTTGACTGTGGTGCCTGAGGAAAATATTGAAAATACCATTGATTGCTAAAAGGAAAAAAAACCAAATTTGTCTGGAAAGAAGTACAGGCAGAGTGTACCTTGGAAGCAAGGATGGCACGCCTTCTTACATTCATTTGACATATTGTCAGGAGAGATCAGTTTCCAGAGAGGCACAGCATGTTTGGTAAAGTGAAGAGATAGTGAAGGAGGCAAACCTTCAAGGAAGAGGACTGACAGAGCGGCTGCAGTAATGGCGGAGGCATAAGCACAGCTGGGAGGGTGGCAGAGAACGGTGCATGGTTTCATCCTGTGGCACATACGTTGCTGCTGGTCAGAGCTGACTTGCCAGCAAATCACAACAACAATACTTGTGAACCACAGTCGTATCTTGTCTTACAATCTTGTGGAAGTTTCAGAAGAGTTTTTCAGCAAGGAGACTCCCTCTTTTAAAGACAAATCTCTACTAAATAAAAAAGTCATTTTGATACATTAACTAAATTATTTCCATGTTAAAATTCCTTTAATGACATCCCATCAAAATTGGTATTAAACTTTGAGACATTATGATGGATTACAAGGTTATCCATCCTATCTACCTGAGTCCATTAAAATCCAGGCACATTCAATTTCTGTCAAAAACTCGCCAAGCTGATTATGAGAGATCATTTACTTTTCTATCCCTTGAACTTGGAAATCTCGTGTTTCAGATATTTGTATGACTCTTTCTTCTTCTCTTTATTCATATTCGGGCATTTTCCCCTCTACAAACTGTTGGAGCACTTTATTTTAAATTAATCACTTGCTACTCTTCATGCTTATATCAACTTTATTTAAAAATTTTCAATAACCATAGCACATTCTAACTATACACACTTTAAAATTAATTTAATATCTTTTGGGGGGGGCATCACTGCCCTCAGGTGGTGGGAGTAGGAGGCCCAGCCTTTGCTCTGTGGAGCTGGAATCGAACCTCCATCCCAGTGGACCACAGTCCCGTGCACAACCACTTCGCCACCAGGGCTCAGGCCAATTTAATATCTTATTATGAGTTACTTTCCTAAAACAAATGACTTTTTTGTTATACTATTTCACCAGTGTCTATAAAACCCAAAGCAAATATTTGTATTTCTGTAATAAAATAATAAATCAAATAATTCAATCCATTCTTCCTATTTCATATCAGCTGTGGTTTTTAGTTTACTATTATTACAATATTTTAATTTATTTTTACCGTGTTTTGTAGTTCTTTGTTTTTTAATTGGGAATTAATGTGTACATTATATCATTCCAATTCCTCTGTATATATTTAAGGATATATATCTCTAGATGTACCTGAAAAGTAAATTGTGTCATTTTTAAGAGATTCTAATATTTAGAAAACAGACTTGAAGCATAATTAAAGTTGAATCCCTACTCAGTATTCTATCTTCATCAAAGTATTTTATGAAAGTTTTAAGCTGTAGCAAATGCATCGAACATTTGTAGGGAAAAATATAAATTTCTAATAGATGAGGTGGTGAATGTCTAGAATTCTCAGCTTTGGTTTAATTAGGATTGATTAAATGTTAAAATGATAATGAATCAAGGAAACTGGAACCATAAATTGAACAAGAAGATAGGTAATAAGGCAGGTTTTCTGTGAAACAAAACTGAAGAAATAGCTCTGTAAAATTGCCTAAGATTATTCTGGGATATATATTGTGTAGCTAAGTTAATCTTATCACATGCCCACAGTCAGTACATAAAATGGTGTGCCTATAACAGTGGCCTGATTTGAAATAGAAAAAAACAAAACAAAATAAAATGTAGCATTACATTATGTGTGCACTGAATTGCTGCTCAAGTCTTAAGGCATCTGATTATGCTAATGTTTACATAAATTTCCTTTGCTAGTTTGTCTTGATATTTTATGCTCAAATAGTAAATATAGCAAATAGAACTGATTAATCTTTCTTCAAGACCCATTTCAAAATGTCCTATTTCTTCTTGTTTATATCTTTAAATTTCCTTCCTAAATTTCACTGAAAAACTGAGCTCCCCAATTTATTCAGTATAAAATGCCCTCATAGAACTATTTTCAGTAATTTATGCAGAATTCCATAAAATGAGTAATACTATAAAACACTGTAGATCATGTTTCTGTGAAATAATTTAATAACATTATATTATAATCCCTAATTACTATTTGCCACTGAGAATAATTTAAGAGTAATTCTTTTATCTCTCACACCTATATTGTATTTGTTTTAAGTTTCACCTTCTTTAATAACTACAATAGTTTAGTCTCTATTTTTAGTTAAGATAACTGGTATTTGTATTTAACATTTAAGCGACTTAGTGCAGTCTTTTATTTGCTACAGTTCTTCCAATGAAAAGAATGCTATTTCCTTGAATAGCAAAAGGGTGTTTGCAGACTATTGACTTCTTATAGACAAGAAGACATAATTAAAAAATAAAATTCAGCTGATGGGGAAGAATAGAACATCATAATGTTTGAATTTACAAAAAACAATTTTTTTGTCTTAAGAAAAATCAGTTGGGCTGAGCCCCGGTGGCGTAGTGGTTGTGTGCAGGACTGCGGCCCACTGGGATGGAGGTTCAATTCCAGCTCCCAGGAGCAAAGGCTGAGCCTCCTACTCCCACCACCTGAGGGCAGTGATGCCTAAAAAAAAAAAGAAAAAAAAAAGAAAAATTAGACAATAGTGACTTAATGTTGGGGAAATTATTAAATCTTAACATTACTACTTAAGCATTTAAAATTACAAATAAACCATATCTGCCTAATAGCTATGTTTAGTCAATCATTCTGAAATATGGAGTTTTTTTTATCGTTTAGAATACTTAGATGGATGATTAATATTGTAAATGTCTAAACTTTAAATTCACAGTCAGGATAGTACTAAAAGGAAGATGAATGTGTGCCTGGGTAAGACTTAACAATATAAGTTTTGTCAATGCAATACATGTAAATTTAGTTTAAAATGGCCATATTCAGTCTAAAGTTACTTTGGTCTAAATTCCACTCTTCTACTTTTATCAAATGTAAGTATCAACTAAGGACCTCTGGTGATACAGGGAGTTAAGGGTTGGGTTACTAAAGTAAAGGTCAGTGCTTCAAAACTACCAGATGAGCCCTGGGAGAAAGTTTTACAACCTCAGAAACCATGTGTGGCAATTCTACTCTGTCCTACAGCATCACCTTGACTTGACATTGGCTCAACAGCATTGGGTGTGTGTTCTTTTGTTTCTTGTTAAGTAACACTAAGAACCAGCAGAATGTTCCCTGTGCAAGCTGAAAAAACTCAGTGGTCAAGATCAGAAGTCTAAATTTTATTTCATATATTCTCTCAACTAATACATTTCATATCCATATTATTTCTACAACCTGATTTAGCATTTTTATCACTAACCCATTCAAATAATATAGAATTATCCATTTGTCATATAAATAATTAGACACACTTAAAATTCTAGTAATCTTAAGACTCCACTTGATAAAATAAGCATTTTATCAAATCAAATCTAACAGCCTTGAAATGCACTCAACAATTAATGCAAATGGTTTCACGGACAAGATAACAGAGTATTTCAGGTAATACTGTTCATTACAAAAACAAAAATTCAATTATTGATTCTTTCAGAGGTTATTTGCAAGTTCTTACCCAGGAGATAGGGGGCAGGGATATGCCGGGGAGCTAAAAAATAGAAGCCCCAATACATTAAGGGATAGAAAGTAATTTAACAAATATACATGTTTGTAGAAGGAATACTTACTGCCATGAAAATGTACATCACACAATTAACATTGTATTATTGTGTTAGACAGGGTTCTCTAAAGAAACAAAATGAGGACATTTATGATAATATATCTATGTAAAAGGATAGATACATACAGCACGAAGGAATATCATAGCTACGGAAGCCTCAGTGCAACTGACTTCTGTGGAATAGTTAATATACTGGAAGTCCTTGAAGTCACGAGGGCTGTAGGGTCTAACGTCAAGGAAGTCAAGAGTTGAGTCTTCCCCAGAGCAATTCCGGCAGTCCAGTCACAGAGAGCAAACAGCAGGGTAGGTCACCACAGTCGGCAGCTCAGGACTTTAGTGACCCAGGCTCAAGTAATGCAAGCTGACAGGATCCGTGAGCCACAGAATCAAGTGATGAATACATCGGCAGCAAGGCGGAGCAGGTCTTGAAGGAACCTCAAGCTCCAGTGACACAATCCATGGGTTGGCTGTCCCACAGATAATGTTGCTCACGAGTTAAGGCAGAGAACTGGCTAAAGCAGCTGCACACTGCTCTTATCACCAGAGAGCACCTTTCTGTCTGACATAATTCTTAGTAAAGGGGCAGTGAAAAATAAACAAGAATCTGACACCAAAGAGTTCATTTTATTTATTTTTTAATTTTGAAATATGACAGAAAACATAAAATCACTCAAAATATGCTTTGGGACATATTAAAAAGTGACAGCCATCAACAGGTCTGGAGACTTTCTTTGTACCCTAACTGGATTGCCCCACCCCTCGAATATAATAACCACTATTTTTTTTTCATTTGCTTGATAGTATCTTTGATTTCTTGTATTTAATTTGGATTTAGCACCCTCGTATGTATCTTGATGTAGTTTGTACTGTTGCTCATGCCTTTGGACTATAACTTATGTAAATAGATTGAAGTACATAGATAATGTTTTCCTATCTTCTTTTGCCTGACCTTTCATTTGGGAAAATCATCATGTTATTGTGAGGATCTGGACTTTTTTTTTCATTTTTCATGAATCTCATTTCATAAGCATGCACATTTTAGCTATCCAGTGTACTGTTGATGGACATTTGAGTCACTTCTATTTGGGACAGTTATAGATAAGGTTGCTTTAAACATTCTTGTACTTGTCTCTTGGTGCACATGTGCATGTGCTTGGTGAGAACATAGCTGGAAGTGCAATTACTGCGCCTTAAGTTATGTCTGTTTCTAGTTTCAGTGGGTATTGCAAGGGCTTTCCAAAATGGTACCAATTTACAGTCCGATGAGCAATATAAGATAATCTCCACTGTTTTCCATCTTTGCTAATGTTTCTGTCAGTCTTTAAAGTCAGATAGTTTCAAAGAGAAGACCTTCAATATTTTATGATTAGTATTTTACAGCTATGAAACTTTAATCATGAATGATTTATGATCTTTTTCAACCATTTTAATATATTGAGATAAGTACATGATTTTTATCCTACAAATAAAATGAAGAATCACACATTAAACTAGCCTTGCATTCCAGCACAGAACTTGGCTTTGTGGTATTATAATTTTTGTATATTTCAAGGCTTTCTTTCTCCTAATATTTTGTTTGTTTGTTTGTTTGTTTGTTTTGGGGGCATCACTGCTCTTCGGTGGTGGGAGTAGGAGGCCCAGCCCCACTGCTGGAATTGAACCTCCGTCCCAGTGGGCTGCAGTCCCGCGCACAACCACTACGCCACCGGGGCTCAGCCCTCTCCTAATATTTTATGTAGAATTTTTGCATCTATATTTTGCATCTATAACTAGAAGGGACTATAATATTCATTTCTCAAAATCTTTCTGTCTGGTTTGTGTTTCAAGAATTTGCAGGAAATTAACGATTAATTAGAAAGGCATATATTTTTGTTTTCTACATTTTTTTAAGGAGGAATTCTTGCATTTATTAAATACATTCTGGAAATATAGATGAAACCGATATCTTTGGTATTTTACTAATTTTGTGGGTTTATGCCATTTATGAATATCTTCCTTGGACTCATTTTGAAATGTACTAAATATTTGTGTATCTGTGCTTTTTCTTTTTAAACCAGTCATTGGATTCTGAAAGTGTTCAACTTATTTGCTCATTCTTGATAACCCCACAACTTTCAGTCAGGTTCTTGCATCTCTTTGAAAATAATAAGCAAAGTTACTTTAAAGTTTATTCTGTTATCTGGAAGTCATATTATCATTGTCTTATTGTTTACTGTGTCTGGTGATTTTCTTCTCTACTGGCTTACTCGACAATTGTAGCTCATCCAGAAACACCACAAAAGAAAGGTCTGAATATATAATTCAGAGCAAAAAAATATAATGGGGTAGGGTGTGGGAGGGAGGGGATGGAAAGAGAGCTGACATCAAAGGTTTCAAGAAGGAAGAAAAGGTTTTTAAACTGATGGTGCCAGTTTTTGCTTGATCTCATTGCATTATGGATTGTTATAATATCTGCAAGAGCTCCCAATAAAATATTAAAAAAAAAAGACAAGAAACCCTGCTAGAGGCCAGTTTTACGATGACACATCTGGGTTTGGCAGGACTCAGGCTGAGAGAAGGGTCACATCCTACAGAGACTTTGCCATTTTACTATGGAACACAACTACTCAAGCTTTTGCACTTACGTCTTTACATGGTGCTCAGAAATGAGAAACACATTTTCCCATTGTACCTCACTCCCAGTCCACCAGAGCCCAGTCAAAGTAACCCCGAGACACTTTGAGCTCCTATGACGAGCCCACCCTGGGGTGCCTCGCTGTCCTCACTAGAACAATCCTCCAGCACAGGTTCTTCCGTTAGCTGCCACAGACCCTCGCCAAGCTAACCACGTGTCTGTTGGAAGAAGAAGAATGGGGAAGAAGACTGGGCAGGAAAAATCCAGCCCTTTGCTTGAATCCTTTTCCAAGCCAGTTCTCCCCTATTGATCAATGTCATATTTTACTGTTGCCGCTCCTCTGTTTCCCTGGCCCAGAAGGCTTACCTCTCTTTCCTCAAATTGGCCATGCCATTTCATGTTGTTTTCTTGTCTGCTGCTAGCCACCTGTCATAGCCTATGCCTTTTTCTTTACAGTTATGAAGTAGAATGAAAGTAATTTTATGGTTGGGGGGGGGGGGGTTCACCATAGCATGAGGAAAAAAAGTGTCGTGGCATAAGGAAGATTAAGAACCAATGCTTTAGCCAAAAGGTCACTTCTTAACATTTTCTCTCTTCCAATACATGCAAGCATCCATACAGGCACCCACCCACACCCACCCCATCCACAAGGCACTCATCCATACATTCGCCCAATGTAGAGTTGTCACCTAGAACAAAGTGTTTATGTTTTAAATCATTGCTTTTCCTCTTGAAGCAGCCTCTCGGCATGTATCTTGTTGAAACCTATCTTATAATGTTTATTTTCTTCTGCCAAATGTGATCAAGCCAGGTTGAATAGTCGCAGCTTAATACATTGTAACCCAAGCATCACAGCCTGTATACATTTGTTAAATGAATAAATGAGAACTGACATTCTCCAGATTGGAAGCTTATGCCAATAATCAGTCAGTATTGATTGACTGATTGTCTATTCTTTGGGGAAGCAGTTCTAATGTGTGCCTAAGCATATCCTCACAGGATCATACATACCCCTACAGGGGAAAGAAATGGAAACCATGGGAGAAGAGAGACAGTGATCAGTGTGAGACGTAGAAATAATAATTTATAATCTATCAAGAGGTCACCAGGATGGGCAGGAGGGGGAACAGAAAGAAGAGCCTGATATCAAAGGCTCAATAGAAAGTAACTGTCTAGAAAAGAAATGATCACAACATATGTACAAATATGCCTGATATACAATTGATGCATGGATTGTAATAGGCATTATAAGAGCTCTCAATAAAATGATTAAAAAGTAACTTAAAGACATGATTTCTTTACCAACATTTGTGCTTAAAAGGACATTATTGTCCAGTATCTTTAGCTAACTTTAGCAACAAAAATGACACCAAATTTGGCTTCAATAAACAGATGGCACAACCTTGCTTGCTGAAATAGAGAATGACTCAAAGTACTTGCAGATGAAGGAAGGTCAAGGACTGCAGCCTTAAGTATGGATTGCACTCAATGTAAAGAAAACAAAGATCTCCACCACATGGTAAAAAGAAGCTGAACTTGTCAAGGATTTCCTATTATTTAGATCCATAATCACTGTCCATGGACAGTGATCAAGAAATCAAGGGTTGCCTACCCAAGCCAGTGTAATTTTGATGACCTCCACTGCATGTGAAAGCTCTACAATGAGGTATGGGTGGTACCGGATGCCTCCCAAATGACTACAAAAGTGAGGAAGAGAATCACCAGAATCATGAGTCGTATGTTACTGAGTCAAATGTACCACCATCCTGAAGCATTCTTCACCCTGACCCCATCTATCTCTTTCACAGCACTGTCTACTTTCCATCTGGGTTTGATCATTCACTAGAATGACCGCACAATAGTCACAGATGAAACGATTATGCAGCTTATTAGGGAAGTTAGCAGGCTATGGTTTAGGTGACAAATGCTCAGGACACAGTTGTTCAGTGAGGAGAGCCTCTTCTCTGTCATATACTCAGACATGACCTCTCTTTGACCCTCAGCCTCTGAGCTTGGCTTATGCTCTGTTCCAGCAATGTTACAAAGTTTTTTAAGTGCCCCAATACCTGCCTTTCAGCGTTAAGCCTCAGCTCATGGGCAGTCAACACTAGCACTGTGGACCAGCAACCCTAGTTCACCGGAAGTACCTCACTCCCCATGCCAGCTTGCAGACAGACAGGTTCACTGGCTTTGTGAACAAAGAAACCCACTGCTCTGTTTCAATTGTTGGTTACTGGTTTTGTTTCTTCTCTGCTACTTCTCTGCTGCTTTTTGATATCACAGTTGAATTCTGGATCAAAGAAGTCGAAAGTTCAGGATCTTGGAATCTACTGGTAGCATTTTTTTCACCTGGAACTGAAATAACCCCTCCCTGTTTTGGAGATGCCAGACTTTATATCCAGTGGCATAGTACTCACAATTAACCCTGGAAACAATCACAACTGAATTTTATCCAGATCTCCAAATACCTTCTCTCACCCAGCCCTGTCTGGAAAAAAGTACTTCATGGGAGGAGTAAAGACAAAGGTTGGGGGAGCTATGGTAACCAACTGCTCCACGTAATTTTCTCATACGTTATAGTCTTTATGAACTCAAGTCCTACATCTTTCTTTCCAATACACTTTTATATTCTGCTCTACAAGGACATATTGATATTATAAATAATGTTGTGTTTGTTTTGAAGTCTGAAACAGCCATTATCTTATAACATTCATAAAAATTCAAAAGCTAAAATAAAATGCTGATGAAAATTAATCCAAACAGTGATATAATAGATTAGGAAATATAATTAACATAAACTTGGAAAATGTCGAAAAGCAAATATTATATTGCAAATACTTTGCAAGATCCACTTTGATACCATATTTGTTTTCATGTATTTGCTTAATACTATAAATCCAAAAATAAATATGAGAGTTCCTCATCAGAAATCTCTTCATCAGCATGCATTTTAATCATTGTGGTGAAGAACAAAACTCCAAAATCTCCACTGGAGATGCCTTCTGTACTCAAATTCTCAGATGTAATACTGACATTGGCCAATAGATGCCCTAAGAGATCTCTTGAACAGAAAGACCCTGCATGTTAAAATCTGTCCGTTAGACCATCAGTAAATTCTTAAGCTCCATTTCTTTAGTTCAATTACATTTGTAGAAAGCATAATATATTTAGATTCCAAAAAGCCTTAAAATCACCAAGCTTCAAATCACTTCTCCCCAAACTGAAAATTAAAATAATAAAAGAAGGAAACGTTGTATTTGAAACATTTTTTTTTTGTAATTACACAGAACAGAATTAACTTAAAATGATTATTTCTGATTGGAATAAAATAGAGCCAGCCCTCCAAGAAATGGCATGTTAGTATAATTCCAGGGTTAATATAATCATGGCAACAGATAAGGTCCACTTGTAAAGCGGGTGACCAAATCAGCAGATAAGTATGAATTTTCTTAGTTTTCCTAACGTACACAATTTTCTTTAACGTAGTTATGATTTGTGTTAATTAGTGCTTCTCTCTTCTAGAGTTAGAGAAAGACGAGGCTTTTTACATCCGTCTCTCAGAAACCCATAGGGGGATTTCTGCCTTGCCCTAGCAGCTCTCTACCAGTTGGGATCATTCAATGACAGTGAGTTTCGTTTGGTTTTCTGGGCTCTGATACAGACTTACAGTCTTAGAACCTTGTGGGGACAGTTTTTCCCTGTCTTATAGAGACACTGTGAGTTAGTCAACTCAATGGAAGTGACAGAATGAATGAGTGATTCTTAGTAAAATTTGACATTGAAGTAGTATTTATTTACATATATACAGATATATTTTCTTTATAAATCAAAATTAACTATATTCTATTCCCTTTAATGGACGCACACACATATTTATACAACAGCACATATATACACACCCAGAAGATTGATTTTACTAAACAAGGACAAAATAATTTACTGGAATAAAACTATGTCTGTGATACTCTTCATATTCAATTATCTCAAATTTCTATGTGGTCATAGTCAGACCAATCAATTCTTGTTTACTTACCTTTTCTCTGTAAAATTTTTTTTTCATCATTTCAATTTACAGTCCTTTTAATGGATCTACAAAATTCAAAATCATATGTACATGTATTTTACTAATACTCTGCATGCACCTGTTACCAGATGCCACATCTCATTTCACATATTGTTCTAGGATTAGAAGAACAATGACAAAAGGCCTCCCCGCCCCACCTTCTTCAATAAAGTAAGGCAAAATATAGCGCTTAAGGAAAAGCTTGCAGCATCTTTACTTGAAATCCAGAGACAATATGTTTATGAAGGAAATGATAAAATCAGGAACATGAAAGTACACAAAAATTAAAGCAGTTCCGATCTGATAAATCTGTATTTAATGATCATTTCCCACGATATGGTTATGAGAAGTGCGGGGTTTTTGCTGCTATTCAGTTTAGTGACTACAATTCATCAAAAGGTGCTTCAAAAGTTTCAAGGGAAAGTGGAATGAAAATATAATGGCATTTCCCCTTGTACTTTTGAAACCACAAGTCCATTAAAAGGTCTTTGTTTATCACAGGAAAATTAATTGTGCACACAATACATGACAACTCAAACTAGACTCATTGCCGTTGAGACGATGCTGACTAATAACGACTGCAGGATCCGGCCCACAGAGCACCGCGTGGAACTGCCGCCTGGACTTTTGTCTTTACAAGAATAGAAAGCCTTGTCTTTCTCTGGAGCAGTCGCTGGTGATTCCTTACTACTGACCTTGGAGTAAACCTGACGTACAACCTTCATGCCACCTGGGCCCTTTCAAATACGGGGCACATGTACCTGTTAATTGTAGTCTACATGGGTGTCTGAATGCTCCGTCCTTGATTTTAATTCTAATGTTGAGATCCTTTTAATCGCAGGTAATTTATGATAAAGAAAAAAATATCATTCCTCAAAGCCGAAACCAGTTTGATTCGAGTAGAGTTGGCTTTCGATATCCAGATAAGCCTTATTTGTTGAAATATATCATAGCTTTATTTGAAGTATTATGTCAGTGAAATTACTATCAGTTAGCTTATTTCAGAACTCTAAAATCCATGTATACAATGGGTATTGAAGAGTTCATGTTTGCAGTGATCTAAGAATTTGAATAGTGGAATGAAGGGCTATATCCAACTATTAGTATGACATTTCTGAAAATAAAGGAAAAAGTCTCAAGCTCTAGGCACTATGCCATTAGGATGGCTGATACATGATACAATCTAATAGAAATAGTTATTTTATTGTACTTTGTTATTTAGTAAAGTAATAAATGGTATAAAAAAACTGACTTTCATAGCACTGATGCTTAACATAAACAAATAATCATCAAAGATCAGTATAATGCCTATACTATGATATCTAATTTGAGAAAACAAATAACAAACTTTTAAACACATATTATGGAGGATATTAAAGTTTAAACAAACTTTTAAAACATATGGAGAGTATTAAATGTTAATGAAATCTTATGATTATGTATATGGCAGACAGTGAACTGCTATATAGCTCTTCAAGGCTGCCTAGGTTTTAGGTTGTTGAAAATCCCTTAGAGATGGCTAAAAAGACAAGCTACAGAGTTTCCATGGCTGTGATCTGTATGGAAGCTGACTGGCTTTTCAATGTGCAGCCCAATACATAACCACTGGAGTAGTTTGATTCTGCATATATGGGGTCACCAAGATTTGGAATGAATTCTATGCCATTAATACAACCATAACTACAAAAGTGTTCTTCAATCTCAGTTAACTTTTTCTGCCATCATTCTTCTATTCTTCAACTGAATACTTCAGTTCATATTAATGGCCTTATACCTTATGGTATTCTATTCACTATTCTATCATTGGTAAGAAAAAAAAACCGGAAGTAATATTTAACCCATTCTCTCTATTTTAAAACCAATATATGCTTAAAGTTGAGTCTTGATGATCTAAGAACTGTAATTATGAATATATTATATTAACATTCAATTCATTAATACAATTTGTGGAGTATGTAGCCATTGGTTGCCAACACAAAGGTGTGTATTTCAAACACACTAATTGCTCCACGGCAGAAAGATGAGACTCTCTGGCCCCTGAAGATGAACTACCTCGGAAACCCTGTCTAGGGCTTCCATGAGGCCGAATTGACTCAATGGCAGGGAAGAGTTCTTATAGCAAGGCTACCATTGAACTAAAGAACAACTTCAGGACAGAACAACTAACGGACCACTTCAGAACAGTAAACTGAATGAAAAAATAAGTAAAAAAAGGAAGAGAAATTAGGGAACAAAAAGAGGAAGAAGAAAGGAAGAAAACAACGTGGGAGAAAAGAAGAACACTTTTCAGTTGCCAAATGTAAAATAATTTTAAAATTTTTTCATGGTTAGTAATATATTTGGAATTTATATAAAAGTAAAAGTAGAAATAAAATTTCAGCAATTAGTTCTTCATAAGAATCATTACTAAATTTAGAGCTACTCTTTAAAACATCGTGCTATTGCATGTGCTAGAGGAACCATAAACAACTATGTAAAACACTGTCAAAGAATTTGGGATCTCTAAGTTAATAATAAGCTGCCTTGACGTTGCAAACTTATTGCTCAGGATAATATGGGAGACTTGGTCATTTTGGACTCTGATTATTTGGATGGCCCTGCTTTATTCTGATCCCCAAAAGACTAAGAGTGAAAATGACTTAGAGAAAGAAAGTGAAAATTAGTTCTTCAAAATAAAAATTCTTTTATTTCATAGTCCCTTAATTATTTCAAGATGAAAAACTAACAAAGTGCAGAGATTTTATTTGTGAGATGTTTATAATGTAGTTTCCTAACTAACATACATCTGAGGAGCACTGGCGGTGTTAAGTGCACATGCATTGGGCTGCTAACCACAAACTCAGAAGTTCAAAATTGCCAGCTGCTCCCCAGAAGTAAATGAAGCTTTCTACTTCCCAAACTAGTATCAGAAACCCACAGGGTCAGTTCTGCCCTGTCCTCTATGGCTGCTACAAGTTCGAATTCGCAGTAAGTGAATAAACATATATTAGGATAATTCACCTTTGAAAAGGAGGTTGCAAAATTAGATGACTTTACATGACTCCAGTTACAGCCAACCCCATTTCAATATACTTAAATGGGAAATTTTCATGCAAATGTATATCCACATAGGAGAATGGCACCATGAACTTTATAATATTGTGCATTACAAACAAATAGGTTCATGAAAATTACCTGAGGTAAAAGTCTTAAGTAGATGTTTGTCATTTGGCTTTAAAAACATTTTTCTTGAACTAATTTACTAATTAGTTATTTTGATTATTATGTTATTTTAATAATCTTTCCACTGACCATTGCTGAAAATATATGCAATAACTTTTCAGAAGCCATACATTTTATTTCAGGTTTTGTATTGATTTCAAAATGCTGGTCATAATATATGTGTGGCTGTGTGTGAGCATGTTGTAGTTGTGCATATATAAAAATGCCTACAAAAACCCACTCTCACCAAGGCCATTCTCAACCTCTTATAAGGTTTCCAACATAATAAATCTTTCCTGAAGCAGCTAGTTTCATCAGTCTCTTCTGCATTCACTGCCATCTAGTTGGTGTCGGCTCATAGCGACCTATAAGACAGGACCAGAACCCTCTCTGTTCTTTTCCAAGACTGTAACTGTTTACGGGAAACGAAAACTCATCTTTTCCCCTCCGCGGAGCCACTGAGCGTTTCAAACTGCTCACATTGTGGATTGTAGGCCAATGCGTAACCACTAGGCCATCAGGGCTATTCCAGCTCCACTAAAGTATGTCTAGATAAAGGGGCTTCAAACATGGAATTGAACGATAATTGAATTTTTCATAAACTTTTTGAACACCCCTCATCTACATAGTGCATGTGTGTGTGTGAATGCTTTGTAGGACAGCAGAGGATCTCATCACAGACAGCTGATACTTACCTGTTGACCTCCTCCATGCTCATGTTTCATCCTAATCTGTTTTTCCCTCTTGATATCAAGTAATATAATTAGCCCAAGATACCATTTTCACATGCTAAATTGACAGATACCAATTAATCTCACCTATGAAGAAGTTCCCAATATCTTAATGTATCAAATTCTAATGTGCAACTTTAAATTGTAATGCAAAAAAGGTCTGGTGTTTTTGAAATCCATCATAGGATCATGGGAAAGCAGTTGCAGATGCGATTTCAGAGAAAATGCATTATGAGCACCTGATGTTTTACAAATGATGAATCTGATCTGGCAGTGAGATTCAAAGTCAATCAGGACAGAGGAAAGCCCGGACTTCTCTAATTCGCTCAACAGTTTGCAGGAGATAGCACACCTCAGCAACACCTTCTTATCCCCGTCCTACCTTTTCTTTGTAGAGAAATGTAGGTATTGTCTAGTTTTCATTTGTAACTGAGACTTCTTTTTCTACTTCTTCCAGTTAGGTTTTCAAGTACCCTTATGCCTCTCTTAATTAAATGCATACCCTTAAATGGTACAAGCACTAAAGTGGAGTGAAATATCGGATCTGGTAAACAACACCATGCTACAGGTCTTGATGAAATTTAGGAGAATATATAATTTAACCTATGTATTTCCAATGTAAATTCAGAGTCTTCTATGACACTTTGGTAAGCTGGCATGAAGCAGATCAAAGCATGCATTGTGGTATTTCCAAAAGAGGCCAAACATGTGTACCTTAGGCAGACAATGGGTATGCTTCCCAGGTAGCTCAATAGCACCGAAACGGTACAATGTCTATCTTCCCACAAATACCACTCTCACTACATTGTCTGAAAATATTGTTAATTTTTAGATATTCAGAAGTTTCAAATAAATATGTGCTCATACATATTGGTGAGCATGCATATGTGATGAGCAGTATAATTAGAAGTAAGACAATGTATTCATTTTGGGGGAAAACAGTTGCTGGGAAAATTCATTATAGAATACCTGGATTACATGCATTATGATGCATAGGTGTGTTGGAGGGAAATCCTCAGGATATTAAATGGGGAGAAAAAAATCTAGACTGAAGTTGCAAACAAAAGTTTATGTTGGTACATAGCAGAAAATGTTCTTTTGGAAGAAAACGCCATGCTTTTTTTTCCTTTTTGTTGTTTAAATAACCATAAAAGGAGCCTGGTGTTACAATGATGTAACTCAAAAGCTTGCAATTTGAACCCACAACCACTTCACTAGAAATAGATGTGGCAGTCAGTTTGTAAAAGTAAATGAATAAGTAATTAACATATTAAAAAGTCTCTGTACTCATAGTGCCAACTCATAGTTACACCATAGGATGTCGTGGGACTGGTCCTGTGGGTTTCTGAAATGCTACCTCTTCAGTAATGCGGAAAGCCCTCTCTTTTTTCCCAAGGAGCAGCTGGTAGTTTCAAACAGCTGATCTTGAAGATCACAGTCCAATCACTCTCTCTCACACTCACTCACAGGCACACACACACACACACACACACTCACTCACTCATTTGAGCAATGTTAGACTTTTGAGATAACATGGCAAATATTAATAGGCATGTATTTTGAAGTAAGACATTTTGTTACATGTGAAATTTCTTGAATAAACGGGTTTTAACAGGTAACTGATATGCAATTAAGATAGTTTAGGCTAATTTTTACATGCCTGTTAGAATGTCCCAGTAAGTCACAGTGGTGAAACCTGTAGGTGCTGCGTGAATACAGAATCCTTCTGGAGGCTCGCTTCAGTTCCTTAAGTGTTTGTTTACAAGTTTCAGCAGACTGGCATTTGGTGTAGCTTGCCCCTCATTCTCATGCTGTCAATGCCATTAGAGCTTCATGTGGATAAGAAACATCGAAGGAACTGAGAGAATCGCTGAAGGCGATGGAACGCTTCCAGCATACCCTGTCTTTCATAGAAAAATTGATATATTAGACATCATAAATACTGCATAACCTTCAGGCTTTTGGCAGTGAGAGTTGAAATGGAGAACTTTCCCTTTTGATTACCACTAAATTATTTTTTAACCCTGCGATCTCCAGCTCCATTCAGCTGAGCGATGTGTCCACATCACGAGACAGACTAAGGAAGGCGAACATTTTGTGGGGACCAGAAGATTGCGATACGCCTGTGCCGCGTTCATTAACAACAAAGGCCTCCGTTTACACACGATGGTAAGCCTTGCAAACCTCCCCGTTGCCATGCCGGCCTCCACGCCTTCTTGTATTTTCTTATCATTTTGATTGCCTCCTCTTCTTTGCCAGAGCAAGTTTCTGCCGCAGCGACGTTCTCCAGCAGCTCGGAGAAGCCGCGGAACGGACGGGGACACCCAGCCAGGCAGCCGTGCCCAGCAACGTCAGCCCCAGAGAAAGTGGAAAGTTTGGCGAGAAAGGTCAGGAGGATCGTGCATTTTCTGGAAAACGGTTGGGTGGCTTCATTCCATGCCCCTCGGCCCCCCGCCTCCTCCGACGGCCGCTGCCCGCTGGGGGCACCCGGGTTTCCCGCGGGCGCCGAGGCCGCCGCGATGGGGAGGGAGGGGGCGCGGGAAGCGCGGTCCCAGCCCCGGCCGGGCCGGCTCGCGCCGACCGCGGTGCCGTCCAGGGCCGGGCGCGAGTGGACCTGGAAGTCCACGGACGGCCACGCAGCGCCCAAGCTCGGATCGGGTGGCCGGGCTGCGGGCAGCGCACCCCGGGCGCGAGCCCAGGGCCGGGGGCGGCCCCGCACCTCTCGGGGAGTGGATGTGCCAAACCGTGACGTCAGAGCGCGGGGGCGGGGCGCCCGAGGGTGAGTGACGGCCGCTCGGGCTCAGGGAGGAGGCGCGAGAATCAGCCTGGTTCAGTGGCTGAGACAAACTGGAGGGGAGGCGAGCCCGGGAGCTCAGGGTGCCGACCGTGGGACGCGGGCTGGGGGCCGCCCCGCCCCGGGCTTGAAGACAACGCCCTCTTGCACCCTCTGTGTCCTGCGGGACCCGCGTCACCAGCAGGACTCACTGCAAGTTGACAAAGGAGTGGGGCTCTCGGACGTGGGAGAGCGAGAGTCTTCTGTCTGCCACCTGGACGCCCATGCAAGCGTGACTTTGGAGATTTGGATAGTTTTACACCTAACTGTGTTGGGCTTTTCCCAGCAAAGACCATCATTTTAGTTGCGTGGGTTGTTTTTTTTTTCCCCCCATTTTTTTTCTTTTTAAATGTGATTTATCTATCCACACCCTTTAGGAATCTTTCTGGAGGACTTTTTGGACTGTTAAAATAAGGTAAGAAAAAGACTATTGCTATGATTGATTGTAAGTGTGGAAGCAAGGACAACTGCCACGCAAGAAATTGAAAAACAAGTTATGCCACGATCATTTCAAGAGAAGTTGTGCTCATTTTTATCATTTGAAACAGGACGTTTGGCAGTGCTTGCAATAATTATGTGGCTAAATGCTGTTATAATAATAATTACAAAAGGGTCTTTTGAAGATTATGCATAGAATTCTAAAGGGGAATTTAAGCGCTTGAGTGTGTGTGAGTGTGTGTGTGTGTGTGTGTGCGCGCGCGTGCGTGCGTGTCATCTTGCCACATCATGCTTTATAAATATAAATATTTGTAAAGCCACACTTCCACCATGGCTAAAGGGACAAGATCCCTTTAATGAAAACTCCTAAATATGTTGGCAATTGGCATTAATAAACCAACCAAAAAGTTGCTTAAAAATAAAGCAATCTAAGAAAGAAACAACATGTGTGAATGGTTTAATCTCTTTAATATAACCCCCAGTAGCTAAAGCTTAGACTGCGAAGGGAGCACAGAGCTCTTTTCACACATTTGGCAAGAGGGTGCTGGAGATAGAGGCGTTTGTATCATGCTGGGTTCAGTTAGATGTGCTGACATGCAGTCAGCCCCCCAAATCTCCTAACTTGTGAAACTCAGTATGTGAGAATTACCCACCGCAAGGTCTTGTATGTTTGCAAGGTGGAGGTTGCTGGTTTTGTTGTTGATTAATATATGCCATCCCCTCCTCACCCTTCAGGTTAGAGGTGGATGCAATTGAAGCTCTGATTGAATAATACAGTATTATAGTGGCTGCTTCTGTTGGTAATTGAATGGAACTGGGAAGCGTGGGCTGAGAAAATGTCTCACTATTTCAGTAATGTTTAACCTCTTGGATGCTTTACAATGAGCTTTTTACTACTTAGGGGAATTTCTTTTGAAGCTATGTTCCTTTTTGTCAATTGGTAACATACTCCAAGTGCTTACGGAGAAAGAATTCAGGGCAAAAGAAAAATACAAAGATGAAGCATTGAACAGTGCTTTTAGTAGTGAGTGAGAAATTATTGTATGATAGAAGTTATCTGGGGCTCCTGGCATTTTTTACTTCCTCCTGACTTCCTTTGGACTGGCACGTTGGTTTATCTGACAAATTGTTCATGTTCCCACCTACTTATTATTCAGTGACATTAGATTAAGTATAAATAATAGATGGAAAATATGGGCTGGTGAGGGAAACTTTCCTTTGTATTCCTGAGAGAGTGCTCAGACTGCAGTTAGAGGTATGGATTAAAAATTATATTAACTATGAAATGAATAAAGTGTAAGCATGTTTTCATAATAAATATTGTTCAACAGATTAGGGCTATCCTTTCCAGATTAATTGTGCAGAAATGTGTATGTATTTTAATGATAAAATATTCTATTTGCACTACCATACCCAGGACAACTTTTGCCTTTAGATTTTATGATTTGAAATAATATCCACCTAGGTAGAGACTTTTCATTTTATTTATAATACAACCTCAATACATGTGCCCGATTGTTAAAATAAATGGAATTTTTTTTTGCAATAATAGAGGTGAAATATAAGTCTGAGTTGCTGCCATGTTCTGCTTTTTTCTCCTCAGGTTTCACTTTATGTAGATAGTTTCTTTGGGATTCTTGTCAGTCATGTGATCTTATGTTACATATTCAGATAAATATTTGAAGGCTGAGGAGGTAAAGAGGGAAGGGGACCATAAGCAACATTGGGTCAAGGAGTTCAGGCTGAGCTGATTCCTTCAAAGGTGTATAGCCTCATTATAATTCAATAACATTTGAAATCATCTCTTTAAAATGAATTATATTGTTACTCATAGAACATTAAATATAGAGCACATGGAATTATGACTTCTGTGGATTTCAGCTTTCATTTTGTTATAATTAAGCATTAATTTGAAAATTTAGAATTAACTCAGTTGAAGCCTCCTAACTTACAAAAATACTATGTTCTCTCAGATAATTTTGAGTATCTTACTGACTTCTCTTAGTCCAACGTTTTCTAAAAGACATGTTCTTGTTCTGGTGTAATCAGTTACCTTGAAATACCTTTGTGTTTGTTTGTTTATTTGTTTTTCCCCAGGAAGTTTAAGAGTTAAATGGACAAGCACTAAAATTAAAATACACTACTTGTGACCATGAGACAAGTACAAGGTAGATTCAGTTAAGATTTCCCATTTGAAATACCAAAAGAATTTTCCCTCATTTATGCAAACATTTAGCTTTTTGAAACTTTACTCCAGAAAAAAAGTGAAAGAAGGCTTTCTTTACAAGTTGCAGCTTAGCATTTCAGATATATGATTTGGACATGCAATGAGCTTCCTTCCTTAAACTAATAAGCTTGCCATCTTGGAAAGCAGCTTTGAAATAGGTTCAGGGATGGTGGCCCTTCATTCATTCTTTCACCACTCATAGAAAGATATGACTATACTTTAAATAATTGAAGGTACAGGGAAATGCAAAGAAATATTCAATGGCATGACACTGGATAGCTTGCTAAAGAATTCATTTCATTTCAGAAGCCAAATAATAGTATGTGTTTTTAAGTGGTAATTGCACTATGGCTCTCTATATAGTAAATACTAAAATATGTGTTAATGTCATATATTGTGATATTTATTAATATCAACTTTAAGGCACATTGACTGAGCTAAAATATACGTTTAATAAAATGAGGCTATCAAATAACCTCATTTGCTTGAAAAATAGCATCAATTTCTATATATGTATGGCAAGATTAAGGATAATGTAATATAATTAAAATTTTCTGTTTTAAAGATTACATATTACTATTTTCATGCTTTGTTTACTACTGCATGTTTATTAGGATGTAAAACAGAAAATAATAAATAATAAATCAGCATACTAAACAAATCTTGTACAATAATAATAATAATAATGAAACTTTAGAATGATCCCTAAGTGATTATGTGCACTATAAACTATTGAGAATTGTTTCTGAATAATGCCCTTTTTGCTAAATAACATATCACCTATTGAGATCAAAGAATTTATGAATATGTTCTCATTACTCCTTCATATTTATCTAAAGTTGACATACTATTATTTTTCCTTTTGACGTTTTAGCATAATATAAAGTTCAAAAGAAAAAACAAAAAATCAAAGCTCCCTGTGCTAGCATCATTCTAGCATCCATAAAACCAATTATCCTTTACCAAACAAACTTAATCATCTTCTGCTTCAACACCTACCATGTCCCTTGGGCATAATGTACTTAAGGTGAGCTGAAGGGGCCTTGTGGAAAATCCTAATTTTCCAATTAAATAGGTAACCACACAACAAACCAATTGGTCCCTCAGCGCTTTAAATCACCTATGTGTAAAGGTTAATATTATTGTAACTCTTGGGAAAGCTTTTTTATGAGAAGGTCTTCATTCCAATGAATCTTAGTGTGGATTTTCTAAAAAAGAAAAGATTGAACAATAGTACCAATAAATCAATAATGTCAATTGTGTCAATCAACAATATCAATAATGTAATGATGGTTGTACTTTTGTATATGTGTTGGTGATATATAAATGTCTGTCACTGTGTGTGTGAATGAAGGGGCTTAAAATATTCATGGAAACTTTGCATTATCTGTTAGTTGCATTTTTTCATGAACATTTTGAAGACTTCAGAATTGATTCCAAGGCACTGAGTTTTATGTATATGTATGCATGTGATAATATATGTATGCATACATACATACATATGTATGGTGTGTTGCAGTAGGTTCCATGCCACCCAGCTAACAATTAGCCTGGTAGCTCAAACCAACTTTCTCCATGGGAGCAAGATGAGGGTATGTGCTACACTAAATATTTACAATCCGAGAAACCGCAAGGAATGGTTCTACTCTGTCTTACAAGGTCACTGTAAGTCTCGCTTGATGGCAGTGATGTGTACACATACGCAAACCCTCATACATACATACACACACACAGTCACACACTTTTTGCTAAATTCTTCTTAAATATAAAAATACAACGGTGATGAATGCTTTGGAAATACTAGCTAAAATAAAAGCAATTTTACCCAATTACTTTTTTGGGGGTTCTTACAGCTCTTATAGCATTCAATACATCATTTGTATCAAGCACATTTGTATACATATTGCCATATTCATTTCAAAATATTTTCCTTTTGAGCTCTTGTTATAAGCTCCTGTTCCCCATCTCCCTTTTTAAATGAACAATTTTATTAGGGGCTCATACAACTCCTATCACAATCCATACATACATAAATTGTATGCAGGCCACATTTACACACTTATTGCCATCATCACTTTCAAAACATCCTCCCTCCACTTAGGCCCCCAGTCTCAGCTCCCTATATTTCCCTTCCTCCCCCCATAAACTCTTAGTAATTTACAAAGTGTTATTATTTTTCATTCTTAAACCTTGTGAAACTATGTAATTTTAAGTGGAAAATGTGCAGCCTTCAAATTATCATTATATTCTATTTAGGTTAATCTGTTTGAACATAGACCTATTTTGGGGGCATGGGAATGTGGGGCAGAAATTTTGACAAAGGAAGGGGGAACTGGAAGTAAAAAACTGCTAAGAATAAGTAACTACATGAATGTTGGTCTATTCGAGATTAAAGTCCTACATTTATTTTCAGCAAATATGATTTCTGATAAAGATTCTGAAAGCTAATGCCTATCAGAGAGACATGCACTCTTTTTTTTGTGGGGGGGCCATCATTGCCCTCTGGTGGGAGTGGGAGACCCAGCCTTGCTCCTGGAAAGCTGCTGCTGGATTTGAACTGACAAGCCAGTGACAGTTGCCGCACTCAACCACTACGCCACTGGGGTTCAGCCCTGCTCTCTCCATCTTTCTTATCTACTCAGTGTAACAATTTTGATATGTACAGAGCCAGGATGTGCCTATGATAATTTGTTTGTGTGTGTGGTTGTTCTTTGCATATCACTGTTCCTAGGACTAAACATGGTGAACTGTGGGAAGAAGAGTAGCTTCCCACTGAACTTTCTTTCTTTAAAACTAAGTAATTAATATTAATTTAATGTGGCTTTTGGTATTGCATTATGTAAATCTCCAAAGCAAAGTGGCTGCTTAGTGAGCTCATTTGCATGTCAATGCAGATAATATTATTCCAACTTCTAAGTAGCTCATAGCACGACTGGGCTGGCAAATTCTAAAGCAAAACCAAAAGACTTGAAAATACTTTTCTTCTTTGAGTTTTATTTAGCTATATTTATTGTAATTGACAGTGAAGAGAAACTTACTTTAGTGAAACATTTTCTCTTTCAGTACTACCTAAGTACAAAGAAAGACTTATATTGTTATATTGGTTAGCAATTAATGCATACAAGTCTGATCTACATTCCTCAAAGATGATAATGAAATGGAAATAATTTATCCTTCATGGTTGGACAACTTCCAAAAAACACTTTAGATAGTATTTTAATGATGAGCAACGCCTTATTTCTTCAATTCCTAAGACCCTAAAAGTAAAGGTTCTTGCTCACATTAGACAGATGCCACCCAGTGTTGCCATGTTCCTTGTTCATGAAGACACAGTCGTTTCTCTGGCCATAGTGTCCCTGAGACTCTAAATGCTTCAATCTGAATTAAGATCCAGGTATTCTATTTTTTTCTAAAGAAAAAGTTGAGAGTAATAAAAACATTTGCTACCTCATAATAGAGTTCCTACTTATATTTGAGTTTCATGTCTTTGAGCTTTGAATAACTTGTTCGTATAGGAAGAGAAATGAGAAAACACATACTTATTATATTCATGATTATTATATTTATATATTAGTTATATCTATATTTCCACATGATTATCATTTTAAAAAATCATTTTATCAGGGGCTGTACAACTCATCACAATCCATACATACATCCATTATGTCAAACACATTTGTTGCCATTCTCAAAACCGTTGCTTTCTACTTGAGCCCTTGGTATCAGCTCCTCACTTTTCCCCTCTCTCCCCCTTCTCTTATGAACCCATGATTATTTAAAAGTTATTATTATTTTGCCTCGTCTTGCACTCTTTGATGTCTCTTTTCACCCACGTTTCTGTTGACCATCCCCCAGGGAGGGTGTTATGCATAGATCCATATAATCGATTCCCTTTTTCTCCCCCACCTTTCCTCCACCGTCCCGGCATTACCACACTCACTGCTGGTCCTGAAGGGATCATCTTTCCTGGGTTCCCTGTGCTTCCAGTTCCTATCTGTACCAGTGTGCATCCTCAGGTTTAGCCAAGTTGGTAAGGTAGAATTCAGATCATGATAGTGGGGAGAACAACATTGACGTAATAGAGGAACGTTGTATGTTTCATTACTGCTATACTGCACCTTGACTGCTTTGTCTCCTCCCCATGACCTTGCTATAAGGGGATGTCCAGTTGCCAACAGATGGGCTATGTACCCCAAATCTACAACTCCCCTTATTCACAATGATATGATTTTTTTGTCCTTTAATGCCTGATACCTGATCCCGTCAACACCTAATGATCGCACGTGACCACAGAGGCTGTGGACTTACATGTGGACTTTGTTGCTTCTGAGCTAAGATGGCTGTTTGTTTATCCTCAATTCTTTAAGACCCCACATGCTATATCATTTGATACCCGGGCACCATCAGCTTTCTTCACCACGTTTGCTAGATCATAATTATTATATGCACTCGGTATACTCACAGGTTCGCATTAAATATCAACAGACATATGTGAAATAAGACATATTATCCTCACTTTAGATATGAAGAGGCAGAAACTGAAATCAAACAAACCAAAAAGCAAAGCTTCATCTGTCTGCTGGATGAGACACTAGGAATAGGTAGATTAGGCAAAGGGATCAAACTCATCCCACTTGAGGCTACTGAGCCTTACTGCATCTTTCTGTAGTTCAAAATGTCAAACTTCAATAGGTTTGCCTTACTCAGAATGAAGCTGCTTTTCTGTGTAACTCTCTTAATTAAATGTGGCATTATTTTTTCTGCTGTCAGTTTCTTAATTATTAATTCATAATAATATTATGAAGTATATAACCTTTAATATACATATTTTAGAATATGATTCTTTTTATTGTAACTCCAGTTCTTTTATTTCTTTTTTAAAAATCATTGTATTGGGGCTCATACAACTCTTAGCACCAACCATACATAATATCTATTGTATGAAAAGCACATTTGTACCATTGATGCCATCATCATTCTCAAAACATTTTCTTTCTACTTAAGCCTTTGGTATTAGTGCCTCCTTTTTCCAGCTCCTCTCCATTCCCCCTCCCTCATAAGCCCTTGATAATTTAGAGGTTATTATTATTTTGTCATATTGAACACTGTTTGATGTTGCCCTTCAGCAACTTCCCAGTTGTCTAAACTCCCAGGGGGAGGTTATATGTAGATCCTTATAATCAGTTCCCCCTTTCTTCTCCACCTTAAATTCTTACATTTTTTCCTCTGTATTTAATGTGAGAAAAGTCAAGTTACATTATGTGATTTCATTGTTAATAACATAAAGACTTGCCATTGGATCTGTACAATTCATGGGAATCTCCTTTATGTCAGAGTCAAAGGATTGTCAATGGCTGCATTGAAAAGAACAAAAAAACACTTCATTGTGAATGGGGTGAATGTTTACAGAGAAAATAGGTTTTATATTCAATAATTCATACATATTGTGTTTCAAATCATTGATTAGATTCCCATAATGAATCATTGTTTATCCTACTTTCTCTATTTCCTGTTATTCTTTCTTCTTTGCTGACCCCTCTGAACTTGGTCCTCAGTCCTTATCTAAATGGATTGAGCATGTTAGGGAGTCTGTATTTTCCTTGCATTACTGTTTCACCTTTAAATCTATGTATTGTTTGGTCAAGATGCACTGGTGGTGCAGCAATTTAAGCATTCATTGTTAAATGAAAGGTCAGTGGTTTGAATCTCATGGCTACTCTGCAGGCAGAAGATGAAACGGTCTGCTTCTGTAAAGTATTAAATCCTAGAAAGCCCTATGGAGTAAGTCCTAAGCTGTACTAAAGGGTTCAGATAAGGTGGAATCTTCCCAGGGATGCAATGATGAGTAAAGGGTTATTCTTGTAACTAGCCTCTGAATATGTTGAAAGACTCCTGGATAGCACAAACATCTCTTGCTCCACTACTTATGTGAAGATTTGGGTTCACACTCACCTAGGAGCCTCTATTTAAAAAGAAAAGAAAGGCCTGGTGATACATTGACGTAAATATGTTAGCCAAGAATGCTAAATACAGATAAGTTCTATTTTGTAACATAAGAAGTCACCCTGAGTCGGATTCAATTCAATAGCAAAAGATTTGGCTTTTGGTTTGGCAGATAGTGAATGTTAATATAAGCTTTGTTATCATTTACACAATAAGAAAAACTGCATGCCTTCTTCCTTTTAAAATGCTGCTTCCAATAATCAGTCATACAATTTCTTAACTTACTACTTAAATTTAGAAATTGATGAGAAGTGAATTTGGGGATGCATCAAGGGCAGCAGTTTCAATCTGTGGGTTGTGACCCCTTTGGGTGTCAAATGACCTCTCATGGGATTCACCTGATTCATAACAGTAGCGAAATTCCGGGTGGCATAGTGGTTGAGTGCGGGACTGTGGCCCACAGGCTTGGCGGTTCAAAGCCAGCAGCAGCACTCCAGGAGCAAGGCTGGGGAGCTTCCATGACCACCAGAGGGCAGTGATATATAAAAAAAAGCAGTAGCAAAATTGCAGTTATGAAATAGCAATCAAAATAATTTTATGGCTGAGGGATCATCATGATATGAGGAAATGTATTAAAGAGTTGCAGCCTTAGGGAGGTTGAGAACCACTCACCTAGGGTATGAAAAATGAACCATAGAATAAAACAACTGCACATTATACAAGTGCACAAGCTAGAAAAAAACACTGCACAAACTTGTATAGTTCATTGCCTGCAATCCTGTGGGGGAGGGGAGAGTAATGCCTTGTTTTGACAGTGAACAAGAAAAACATTTAAAATATAGAAACTTGAGGTTAAGCGGGAAGGCGACAAAAGCTCTTCAAGTTTTGTTCACAGAGATAGGGTATTACAGGTTCACAGACAAACCAAAATACAAAAAATAAGCAAGTGAATAAACAATTAAAATAAGATGTATCTGAAATGCTGAAGGGAAGTGACTTTCTAGTCACTTTTGAAGGTGTGTCAGGGGGAGATATGATGTGAGATATGTCTTGATAAAAAATATTGGGATGTAAGCAAATGTAACAGAAAATCTAATTTCATGCTTGGGAAGATATTCATCTTGCACTATTCAGGCATTAAAACCCACAGTGGCACTGTGCGTTAAGGAGGGACTGCAAACTATAGTTGGTCAAAACCACCAGCTGCACCATGAGAGAAAGAGTACACAGTTTACTCCTGTAAAGGTTTCCTATATGTGAAAGCCTACGGAGATCCCAGAGAGTCAGAATTAACTTGAAGACAGAGGTTTGGTTTTGTGTTATTTAGGCACTAGGAGTTCCTGGGTGTATAGATGGCTAATGTATTGGACTGCTAGTTGAAAGGATGGAACTTGAGGCCATCCAGTGCCCTTCTGAAAGAAAGGCCTAGCTATCCACTTGCAAAAACCAAGCTTCTGAATGTCCAGTGTACCCCAGTTCTAGACTGATACACACTGAGTTGGAGGCTCTAGATGTCCTATATCCTTATTGCAGAACAAATGCTTTCAGTGTGTTCATTACAGGTTCTCTGGTTTGAAAATTCAGCAAAAGTGAGAGAAAGTTATATATTTATAATTTATTCTTTTCTGAGCTTCATTCTTTGGTTTTCTACTGACCATCTCTGTTAGAAAATGGAAAACCTCACCATTTGTAATTCTATCAAAAGATAAAAAGAATCTATGGATTTGCAATAAAATTAATTATTTGGAACTTCAGTGAAAAATTTTAGGCCTGTCTTTTTCATCTTTCAGCTCAATAAAATCATTTATTGTTCTAGTATTGATAGATTAAGCATTACTCATTATATGTAATTTTTGGGAGATAGAAGATATATTTATAACCTGACCTGAGTTATTGGTATCAAAATCTGCACTTATTTCTTCTAATATTCTTGCTGACTTCTGTTGTTTTCCTTATTTATGATATCTACTACATTGAAAGCAGAAATGATCTGTGGTAGACCTTTGGTGTGTTTTTAGGAAATATTAAATATTCTACTTTATTGGTTATTTTTTAATTTGAGACATAGAGGGATATATTGGCTTCTGGTTGATGGTCTTTGTTTTCATACGGTGTTTAGATCAACAGAGAGAGAAAAGTGGGTACTGGTGGCAGTAATTACCATGTAAGCCACTGGGGAGCCAGGGAGTTGCATCAGAATCCCAGGTGAATCACCATTATTCAACTTTTGAGTTGCCCTTCTTAAATTGAACCCAAAGGGGTTAGAAAAGTCTGCTTTGTGAAAAAACTATCTTGAAAGTGAAAAGATAGTGGTAATTTTGTAGAACATTTTATATATTGGCTATTTGAAATGTAGTGTAAAAGATTTTAATCATGGAACTTCTGTACCATCATTCTTTTTGAAATCATTTTACTGGGGCTCATACAACTCCAATCACAATACATACATGTATACGCCTATTTATACTATTGTTGCTATCATTTTCAAAAAAATTTCTTTCTTTGGTATCACCTCCTCACATTTCCCCTCATTCTCAGCCCCGCCCTCTCCCATGAATCCTTGATAATTTGTAAATTATTATTATTTTGCCATATCCTACACTGTCCGATGTCTCTCTCCACCCACTTCCCTGTAGTCTGTACCCCAGGGAAGAGGCCATACGTAGATCGTTTTCATCAGTTCCCCCTTTCTACTCCACCTTCCCTCCACCCTCTCGGTATCACCACTCTCACCACTGGTCCTGGGGAGATCATCTGTACTGGATATCCCCCGTTTTCGGTTCCTATCAATACAAATCTAGCCAGATTTGTAAAGTAGAATTGGAATCATGATAGTTGGGGGGGGGGGGTGGACAGGAAGCATTTAAGAACTAGAGGAAAGTTGCATATGTCATTGTTGTTACAGTGCACCCTATCTGACTCATCTCCTCTCCACAACCCTTCTGTAAGGAGATGTCACTTCACCTACAGATGGGCTTTGGGTCTCCAATCTGTAATCCCCCTCATTTATAATGATATAATTTATAATTTATAATAATATAATTTTTAGTTCTTTGATGCCTATTATCGGATCCCTTCAACACCTCATGGTCACACAGGCTGGTGTGCTTCTTTCATGTGGGCTTCGTTGCTTCCAAGCTATTTGGCCATTTGTTTATTTTCAGGCATTTAAGACCCCAGAAACTGTATCTTTCGATAGTTGTGCACCATCAGCTTTCTTCACTACTTTTGCTTATGCACACATTTGTCTTCAGTGATCGAGTTGGGAAGGTGAGCATCATGAAATGCTAGTTTTTATTGTTTTTGTTTTCTTTTGTTATTATTATTTTTGCTTAATTATATATTTTTCTGGACATAGGTTTTTTTTGTTGTCATCACTTTTGGTACATATTATTATCTCTGCAAGTCTTTCTTGATAGGCTGGATGAACAGTCTGAAGGAAAAAACAATGGGACTGATGGGTCTGAGGGAACATGGGAGATGGGGAGGTGGGGGAAAGGAAGTAGTGTTGACCAACCTAGGGACAAGGGAACATGTGATCCAAAATCAGTGACAAGGTGGGTGTGAGAGACCTGATAGGGATTGATGAGGAGTAATGTAACAGAGAGAAATTACTGAAACCCAATTGAAGGTTGAGCATGATAGTGGGACAAGAGGAAAGTAAAAGGAAATATAGGAAAGGACTGGGAGGTAAAGGTCATTAATAGAAGTTTAAAAACAGGTATGTACATAGGTAAATATATTTATATGTGATGATTGGGAAATAGAGCTACATGCATATACTTATAGCAGTAGTATTAAGGCAGTAGATGGGCATTGGACCTCCACTCAAGTATTTTCTCAATGCAAGAACACTTTCTCCTATTAAATTGCATGGCCATCCTTGCTGTTCTTTCAATGGACTTTTCTTCGTGGAATCCTGCATGAAGTCCATTCTTTGCAACCAACATCCTCTTCTCCTAAAAGGTCTTTCATTGTTCTGAATGTAATTTGAATTCCATTAATGGATTTTCAAAGTTCTGCTGAACATTTTAATTCTGATTCCAGAATGACAACACAAACTCCATGAACTCATTATCTCACCCCTTACCTGAACTTATCGTTTCACTTGTCTGCCTGTTAGTTGTTGACACGCTGTAATTTCTTTCACTTAGTTCTCAAAATTCAGTTGTTTTTTTTTTTTTTTGTGGCATCACAGCCCTGGTGGGTGTAGGAAGCCCAGCCTTGTTCCTGGAGAGCTGCTGGTGAATTTGAACTGTCAACCCCATGGGCTGCAGTCCCACACACATTCACTACGCCAACAGGGCTCAGCCAAATTCAGGTATTTTTACCTGATAGCACTTTTCTAAGTTATAAAACACGTCTAGTAGAGATAAAATGTGCATTATGTTCTTGCATTTTGCATGCAGTAACATAGTGGGTAAAATAATGATTTATCATACACTATGCACTGTGTGGAGGACTTGGGAACATTGTTTTACTGAAAATACTGGAGATCCGGGCTGAGGCCCGGTGGCGTAGTGGTTGTGCACGGGACTGCGGCCCACTGGGACACAGGTTCAATTCCAGCAGTGGGGCTGGTCCTCCTACTCCCACCACCGGAGTACAGTGATGCCCCCCCCAAATATATATATATATATTGGAGATCCTGTGAGGTAAATACATAAATGAGCAATTACATAAAAGTGATGTTACCCAAAGTCACACAGCAAATAATTTCAAGAGCTAGGAATCAACCCAAGTTTGGTGTGATACTTACTGCATAATTTTCATCTCTGTGCTCATTTGATTTATGTCTCATACCTTTTCCAGCTTTCTCTTGATGAAAGTAAACTTTTGAATGCCCCTTCTCAGGAATCATCAGTGAATTTACACTCTATACCATATTACGCTGAAATTCTACATTGAGTCAACATCATGCTGGCAGTTGATCTATATCTCAATATTCTCTTATGTGCAGTCTGCAGACAGAAAGAAATGAACCAAAATACAAGCCTGATTTCCTTCCTCTAGATAAATTCAGTGCTGTGCCTGAAATATTGTATTTTCAGGAATACCAGGCTGGATCCCAATTCTCTGTTCTTATTCCAGTTTTGCAGTATGTTAAACTGGCTAAGCTATTCTGTGCTTTTCACAGTCTCTGTGATGTCTGTTGCAATAAATGTTATGCTTTTGCATACTGTATAGCTATCTTTTAAAATCTGGTATTTTTTTCTACCATGGCATAAAAATCACCCAAAAGTTAGACATTTGAACATTTTTAACTTCATGTTTTCCACTGGTCATGTGTTGTGTTCAGTTCGGTCCTCCTTAGTTGGGTCAAAATTTTGGCCAAATCTCGGGTTTGATTTAATATTCATGCTGCCTCTGCAGGTAGGCGTGATGGTTGGCAGGTGTTTGAAAAGACTCACTTCCTTAAAGTTGTAGAGAACCCCCCAGAAGTGTGCTTGTTCATTGTCAAGAAGGAACTCCGCTGTGGATCTTTATGTTATTGTCTGTAGTTGCAATGGAGTTGATTTTCAACCCCTAGCACCCCCTAGTGACAAAGTAGAAACAACACTACAAAGAGTTCAAGGATGTAATCTTTAGGGAAGTAGATTGCCAGTATTTTCCCTTAGAATCACTGTCCCCAATGACTCCTTCAAAGTGTTCACCTGATTAAATCCAACCCAGCTATGATAACCTCCATATTTATAGATCAATATCAAGTACAGTGCAATTTTAATTATATTTTTCAAATGTCTCCATATTTAATAGAATCACAGAGCATAAAGCCTTTTCTATGTTCAGGTCAGAAGCAAAGGAGAAGCCCTTCTTACACTGAAAGAGTGGCCTTATGCAAGATTTGAGGCCTTTGACTCTCCCTGTGGAATTCCACCTGTCAAGGCTGTGTAAAGTTCCACTTGAACATTTGAATTTACCTTCCCTAATGTGGTCCCATTGAGTTCTTCCCTCACTCTGAACATTTATTATTTGAACAGTCTGGCCTTGCTTTTATGTTTTTAAGGGTCATTAAGGTGACTCTTTTAAAATAATTTCAAATCCCCTCGGTGAGTAGAAGTCTCATAATTGCATCTATTTGTAAAATCCAAAATCTAAACCCAATATTCCTTAGTTTGAATCTATTTCTTGTGAATGTTGTGAAAATTCTTTTTGTTTGGTGAATACTTTCATTGATTGTAATGTGTTTTTGTGACTGCCATTTAGTCCGTCACAACACCTAGCGACCGTGTGCACACAGAAGGAAGCAAGGCCCTCTCGTGCGCCATTCTCCTCATTGGGCCTATGCTTGAGCGTAATGTTGGAGCCACTGCACCAACCCATCTTCTTAAGGGCCTTCTTTCCGCTGCCCCTGCACTTGATCAAGCATGTCCTGCTCCAAAGACTAGTGCCTCCTGACAATGTATTCAAAGTTTGTAAGATGAAATCTCACATAATTAAAGTGACCAGACATCCCGCTTTTGGCAGGACAGTCCCGATTTTTAACAATTTGTCCCACATCCCGCGGCATTGTAAAAAAGACCCCATTTTTGGAAAGAATGCATGACAAGCTAGGAAACAGTGGGAGAATGGAAGGGAATATACCCCCACTACCGCACCCCCACCCCCACTCAATCGTGTCTCGCTTTACCAATATTAAAATCTGGTCACTTTATAAGGACCGCTCGAAAGCATAGTTATTTTGTTTATGTGAATTGTTTATGTTTATAAGTGTGTTTCAAAGTTTTATGTTTGATAGTTTAATATTTTCCTATTTTCTTTCTCCTCTTTTTTCTCAGGTCAAAAGAACATGTGATAATGGGTGTCTTAACACATATAACATAATTTTCCTTCCCTAAAATCAGAAATTTATATTTTAATATTTTGATTTACAGGTGCCAGGATAATTATATGAAAGGAAAAAAAATTTATTTTCCCTTTAAGAAAATGGCAAGGCATACATAATATGTTTACTTTTTAAAAAAAATTACAATGAAAAATAATGTTACTTTTAGAAGAGTGCCATATATGTGATATTAATAATTCTGTTGTATCTTTTAACCTAAGAATTACCAAGAATTAGGATAGATACTTAGGATAAGTAAGATAATAAATTTAGCTATGCAAAAAATACTCAATAAAAATAAACAACATAAATTAATCCATAAGCCAATGTTAGTTATTTTTATAAATAAAACATTTGTTTTCACAAACAAGACCTTGCTTATCTATATATATAAGAGCTATTCAAAATGTTGAAGAACAAGGAGTTCTCTTGAAATTTGCTACTAAGGTAGATTTGGCCCAAGTCAAGATGCTTTCTCTCCCCTCATGTTCATGGGAAAGTTGATGAGGAAGATAATAGGAGAATTGATGAACTTGAATTATGATGTTGGAAAAGTATATCAAAAGTTCCATGGACTGCGAGAGAATGCATGAATTTTTCTTAGGATTACTTAGAAGGAAGGATGATGAGATCTCATTTTATGTATGTTGGGTGGTTATCAGGAGAGGCCAGGGCCTGGAAAAGGATCGACATATTGGCTACAACAATCTGTTCAAACAGTACAAGCATTGTGAGGATGGCAGTGCTTGGACAGCATTTTCTCTCTGTTTTTTTCTCATCATGCAGTTATAAATCAAAACTGATGGGATACCACCTAAGAATAATAAACAACTATTTCCTTATCAGTGAAATTTGTTATACTAAAATAATGCATTCAATAAATATTTTTTGAGTACTTTACTTAAGATGTCTTTTAGGTGCGAGATATTGAAGGGAAATATGGAAGATTTTCTCTGTAGAAAGAAAGGCAATGAGCAAACCAAAAACACATAAGCTGTCTGGCATTGATTAGTGTTCATTAAAAGGAGAGCAGGCTAAAATACTGATTGCTGTAAGACTAAAACTAGAGGATTTATTTTAAGGAACAATGTTTTGCCATTCTGAAAACCAAAAGCTCACTGCCAATTATTCAATTCCCACTCGCAGTGACTACGTAGGACTGGGTGGAAGAGTCCCGATGGGTTTCTGAGACTAATCCTTTACCAGAGTGAAAGGCCTCTGTCTGCTTCTGCAGCAGCTGGTGGTTTCAAACTGCTGACCTTTTGGTTAGCAGCCCAACCCCTTAATTAGCTTCTGTGTATTAAATTTAACATTACGTACACTCTTCTAAGGTTGTCTGAAGTAATTAAACTTTTAGTTACAATACAATTTGAGGAAGGTAGTAATGGCAAATTCCACGGCCTTTAACAAACACCTTATCAGACAATAGGAATGAAATTTCTTCAGGGTAAAGGACATTTAATATTGAGCATCTACACATGAAAAATAACTGTATGATCTGCCATATATAGATTTAATGGGCTGTCTTAAAATTTTCGCCAGTGAGCTTATATTGGTAAATGTATGCTTAATCATTAGAGAGGAATTATTGGCAAAAGCCAGAGAATTCGCATCATGAGTGAAAGGGTGCAATTATTTGAATTTCCTTATTAGTGCAAGTTAACTTTCCACTTTTTAACATTTGGCTAGAATCCTATTTCCCTATGTTTCCTGAGGCCTGAGGAGGGTGAAAGGCTTTCCTGGAGTTTGTCTCTCTGCCTGTGCCCAAACAGTACAGTTTAATTGATAACGTTCAGAGGAGAACCATGTGTCCAGCTGTGAAAATAGCTCTCAATGCTAGCACTCAACTGGACACATCCTTAATTATATGTTTTGCTGAGTATCTCAGTGAGGTTAACAACTGTCTACAAATCAGCAGAGCAGCTCCAAAAAACCACGCAAGATATTTGATACTAGTTTTTGAACGCAACCATGATTTTTGGTTTTATTTATTTTTAACAGTCTTTGGAGGTAGGAAACAAAGCCATGTTTAATTGCAAAATTGCATCTTTGAGGTTGTGGAATGTACAGTCATTTAGGTAGCTGAAGAACCTTCATAATTTCTTTCTAAATGTCTGTATCCCATTTATTAAAAAATGTCATTAGGTATACATGGTGTGAACATGACAGAGAACCACTGTGTTGCGCTCAAACTTCCATTGTTCTTATTTCTTCTTTATTATTGTGTGCTTAGATCTTATAACAGAATTCTTGATCCTGTAAATAGAAAAAAATAAGATAGCTAGTATTCAAGAAGCTTCTAGAAAACTCTAAGATGCTTAGATGAAAACTGTGATGGTTATAAAAATATGTGGGCTCATATTTTGAAATGTTTCGCTTTAACTTAAATATATTGTATCTTAGGAGAGGTCTTTAAAAGAAATATTTCTTTCTATTCTATCACCTAAAGCTGCAACCTTTCAAACTGACAGAACTAGGGCAGAACTTAAGTGCATCAGTTTTCAGAAACCATTTTCTAGATCTGATTATTTCATTTAGTTACCTCCTACACAAAAAGCATGTCTTATATTTATGTATCTTATCAATTTGAAACAGGCCATTTTCTCAGGTTAATTTTTATTGGGACTTTGCTAGATGAAATTTAGAAGTCCTAAATATATTACAAAAACTAAAAATCCTGATCAAAGCCTAAAAGCAGTTAATTTAAAGCCTGTGTTTCAATGCAAAATATTGATTTCCTTTCTACATATCAGAAAGTTTTCAGTCTGCTTTACCATTCTAGATGAGTGAACTACTAAACATGTACCTTCTTGAAAAAGAACTCTTTTGTATAATTTTTTATGTTTCACTGTTATAGCATGGCTTAATACACTCCGTGTTAGGAGTTAGGGTTAGGGTGCAATTTTTGAGATCATTGAATAATTCAAAATTTTAATAGGATTTATATGTAACTTATTCTTGTTTGGCATACAATTTGTATACAAATACTCAGTGATCTATAGACTTGAAATACATATTTACAATTCATTTTTAGCATTTGTTTCTTGATAAGATGCCTCTAGTAATTAATTTACTGTTTAGAAATATTTTAAAAATTTTTTTCTTAAAATTTATATTAAGAATGGATGTCATAGTATTTAAAATACTTGTATTTACTTAGTAGTGAATGTGATGATTTTTTTTATTTTTAATTTCCTAACGTTTATCTAATTTAATTTGCTTTAAGCAAAGACAAAACTGCCATCAATTAAAATATTATCTAAGGGCATAAGATGCTAAGTGAGGCTTACCAAGGGCAATTTGTAGCAGAAAGGAATTACTATTCCTGAATGAAGGCCGAACATGATGGTAGGGATAAAGGCAAGTAAAAGGAAATAGAGGAAAGAACCAGTAGTCAAAGCACATTCGTAGAGATCTAAATAGAGATATGTACATATTTAAATATATGTAATGAGAAGGGACTAGAACTATATACTCCTATCTATATGTTAAGAATTAAGGTTTCAGATGGACATTCAGATCGACTCAAGTACCTCCTCAACACAAGAACATTTTGTTCAAATAATCTGGCCTTCTATCATGCTCACCTTCTTGACACAATCACTTAAGACAAAATGGGTTCATAAGCAAATTTGGTGAGCAAAGCTGATGGTGTCTGGCTATTAGAGATATAGTATCTGGGGTCTTAAAGACTTGAAGATAAACAAGCAGCCCCCTAGCTGAGACCCAATAAACCCTACAGGGAAGAAGGACACCAGCCTGTACGATCTTGAGGTGTCAATGAGATCAAGTATCAGCTATGCAAGACCTACAACAAAATTATATCCCGTGTGGATGGGGTAGGGGGTATGAAATGGAGACACAATGCCCATCTCTAGACAATTGGACATCCCCTCCCAGAGGGGTCACAGGGAAGGATGAGCCAGTCAGGTTGCAGTAGAGCACTGATGAAACACATAACTTTCTTACAGTTCTTTTTTTTTCCCCCCAATGATTTTATTGGGGACTTTTACAGCTCTTATGACATTCAATACATCATTTGTATCAAACATATTTGTACACATATTGCCATATTAATTTCCAAATATTTTCCACTTGAGCCCTTGGTAGAAGCTTCTCTTTTCCCCTCCCTCCTTTATTTAATGAATTACTTTATTGGGGGCTCATACAACTCCCATAATGATCCATCCATACATCAATTGTATGCAGACCATATTTGCACACTTGTTTCCATCATCACTCTCGAAACATCCTCCCTGCACTTAGTCCCCCCCCTAGTATCAGCTCCCCATATTTCCCTTCCCTTCACACCCCCCCTACCCTATGAACCCTTAATATTTTATAAATTGTTATTACCAATTTTAGGGATCTACATATTACCTCCTCTCACAGGCATCAACAACAGGGAAGTGGATGAAGGGACACATTAGACAGTGTACAATATGAAAAAAGAATAATAACAATCTTACAGTTCTTTGATGCTTTCTTCCTCTGCTGTCATGACCTCAGTTGTACCTTACAAATCAGATTAGACCAGA
Organism: Nesogale talazaci; assembly: GCA_004026705.1. Lineage (NCBI taxonomy): Eukaryota > Metazoa > Chordata > Mammalia > Afrosoricida > Tenrecidae > Nesogale > Nesogale talazaci. The sequence goes on along the minus strand of PVJH01000535.1, from coordinate 247,277 downwards.
ACATGCACTCTACTATGGATAAGAACCTGCAACACAGGGAATCAAGCAGGGATAAACCCCTCAGGGCCAATAAGGAGATGTTTAGGAGATGGGGAAGGAGAAAAGGGGAACCAATCACCAGGATCAACCCCTCCCACAGGGAAGAACAATGGAAAAGTGAGTGAGGGGCTTCAGAGGATGATGCAAAATATTAAAACAATGATTTATAAATTACCAGGATGTGTCCTGAGGGTGGGTAGGGGAGGGAGTGAAGAGGAAGAAAGGGACAGCTAATATCAGGGGTTCAAGTGGGAAGAGAATGCTTTGAAAATGATAACAGCATATGTATAAATGTGCTTGACACAATGGATAAGTGTATGGATTGCGATAAGAAATTTAAGTGCCCCCAATAAAAGTGTTTAATAATAAAAAAGAAATAAAATATTTAATATAGAGGGGAAATGTAAATAATTTTATTAATTCCATTTTATATTTCCTTTTCTTTCCATTTTTACCATTAAATAATGAAATAGCAATTTGAAAAGCTTCTATTCCTAACATATTTCAAACATTTTTATCATAGGAACCAATGCCAACTTTAAGGTGGTATTAAAAGGTTATATAAAATAAGTATAACAACATAGCATGTACTTTTTACCTGAAGCAAAAAATTATTGGAAATTAATCTTTGTTTTCTAATAAACCCTTAGATATTTTATTCTAATATATAGGTAGGTATAGCAAGTATTATTTTCTCATAAATGTCAGATACACATCTGTACAAATGTAAATGTAAGTATATATGCAACACTGATGAATGCATATTGAGTTTTAAATATTTAGTATTTTTGTTATCCAATTTAACAGAAAGCCATTTATTGGAAACTGACTTAACCATGCATGGTTTCCATTTTAATTACTTACTCTACATTTTCAGAATCAGGTGCATAATACTTCGCATTCTGTCACTTTGTTTCTGGAAAGAATTTGTAATATAACTTTAAAATTTTATAATTCTTAATTTTGAGCCAAAGGTATATGATCACATGGTGAATGATACAAACCAGGGTTAAGTTTCTGATTTTGCAGTATTTTTACACAAGCAAGTGAAGATTGACTAGAAGTTACTTGTTTGTAGGCTAATTTTTTAAAGCATATTCTTTTCAGTGTTTCTGTTAAACAGGATAGTTCTCAAGGGTTTGCTTCTTGTAATCATTGCAGCATTTAAAATTCATTTCAAGTAATTTAAGCTGTATTCATTTGTAAAGTACTTTGGCAGATCATTCCTGTTTGAAATGCAAGTTAATAATGCCTGACACACAAAACAAAAGTATGTTAATAAATCATTTGTTCTCTGAGAAGCTTCATATAGTAATGTTTCAACAGTATGATGTATTCTACAGTATGATATATTGCATTTTTTAGGATGAATACAATTAAAATATATGAGTAATAGCAGATAGTTTAGGTTAAATGACCACTACCTTGAAATATGACATATTCTACTTTATAGTATATAGTATATACTATTCTTATATTACCTATAAAAATCTACCATTTTTATATTTATTTATCTGAAGATAAGTGCATGCATTTCACTAAATTTGTTGATATTGAATGCTAGAATCCACAATCTGAGTACACAGGTTCAAGACATGCACAGGTTTTAGGAACTCATTAATAATTTTAAATTCAAGGGAATATGAATGGTATATTTTATCTCTGTTTACTTCAAGTTATGCTTTTAAAAATTTCAAATAATATATATTAAAATATGATAGAATGTGATAGCTGTCAAAGGGAAGAATTTGTTTACAGTGTTGAATAGTTACATTTGTCCCCCAAATTATCCATTGTTATTATGACCGATTTACAATTTACAATTAAATTAAATTATATATTTTAGATACAAGCTAAATCATGATCATCAATCAATGGTACTCTTTCTCAGATTCTGTTTGATGTAGTAATGGTTCTTTCTGTAAACTTCAAATACCTTTCTATCACACCTATAGTCTACCAATTAGACATTAATTCTGTGGACACAAATGAATAAGCAAATGACAATCTAATGGAACAGTGTGAAACAAAAAATGTATCTAGAAAACAAAGGTGATGTGGAAAATTAATATCAAGTAGAATGTTAATGTAAAAGGTATCTAAAATATGTAATTCTAAGTGTGATTAGTGAGTCCATTTAGTATAGTGAACATATGGTGAACGTGCTTAAGAAAAAAAACAGATAAAAGTTCTGCTTGGAAGAGCTTTCATAATATACATTGTTCCTCTTTGGCAAGCATCAAGCAACTAACTCTGCATTAGTGTACCCAATGGTGTTGCCTGGTCCGGTTCTTTCTGGTCACAGCAAATTTTTTCAGAAAAGTAGTTTCACTTGAAAGTCTGTTTTCGTGATGGCTGGCTGTGAAATTTTGTTTCCTGCTTTGGAAAAATGACACAGAAGCGGTTGTGGTGTTGAACACAGGTTGCAAGCACTATGGGAAAAACTCAATTGTACGAGTGGCTTTCTCATTTCAAAAAGGTGAAATGTTGATTGATGAAAAACTTTGTTCTGGATGTGCATCAACTTGCCGAATGGATGAAAATGTCAACGTATAGTGCATTTGGAGTTTGTTTCACAAGATCAAACTGTTAATCAAATTTATTATTTAGAGCTTCTGAAAAGACAGTAACAGTGAGTGAGATTTTATGTCATACTGATTTTGGCACCACGAAAATGTACTTGCTTATGCAGCTCTCTCAGTGGCCAGTTTTTGAAAACAAAAACAAAACAGTATGTCTCTCTTGCCCCACATATTGTACTAACCTGATCTTGCTCCATGTGACATTTTTTTGTTTTTGAGAATGAAGAAGAACATGAAAGGATGGTAATTTGACAAGATAGAAGAGGTAAAGAAAAAAAAATGAGGGAGTTGCTGCTAGTCATCCACACAGATGAGTTTGAAAATTGGAGTTTTCATTCCAAAAATGGAATCTCAGATTTGAAAGATGTATTAAGCGTAAGGGATAGTCTTTTGAAGATAATAAGGTTGTTTTGTCCAAATGAAAATTAAATTAAATAAACAATTAAGTTTTTGGTTTGAAAATTAAATTAAATAAACAATTCAGAGATGAAAAGAATGGAAACAATGAGTCCAGGGAGATATGGGAGAAGGGGAGGTGGGAAAAGGGAGGGGGCGAGGGGAACTAACAAACTCAGGCACAAGGAAGCAACAAGTGAACTAAAATAACGACAAACTCCATAGGACATTCTTGGTTAAACCAAACATTAAAATGACTATTGTAGAGTTGCAGAGAGATTTTTGTTTGGAACTACAAACATGAAATCTGTTCACTTTGGGCAAACTGGTTGGTGTTTTAAATACCAGTGGCATAGTTTCTAGCATCACAGCAACACACAAACCATCATAACCTTGGACCAATAGAAACAGTAGTTGAGAGATGAAAGAAAGCATTATACTGGGAAAAATCTGTGGAAGATCTCTTTAAAGTATTAAAGAGCAACAATGCTACTTTGGGGACAAGTGTGTGCCTGATCCAAGTTATTGCATTTTCAATAACTTCATATGCAAATGAAAGTTGAGCATTGAATAAGAAAGACCAAAGAAGAATTGCTGCACTTGAATTATTATGCTGGTGAATATTATTGAAAGGTCAATGAATGAACAAGGTCTGTCTTAGAAGAAGTACAGCCAGAATGGATGGAGAGACTTCCTCTCACAAGACTTTATCTCTCTCAGGAGAGATAAAGACTTTTCCTTTTAGGAAAATTTATCTCATGTACTTTGGACATGTTGTCAGGAGAGACAAGTACCTGGAGAGGAACATCATGCTTGGTAGAGGGGCAATGAAAAGGAGGAAGCTCACCTGATGAGATGGAGTGACACAATAGCTGCATCCATGGGCTCAAACCTATTATCAATTGTTAGGCTGACAGAAGGGCGAGGCAGTGTTTACTTCTGGTGTCTATAGGGTTGTTTTGGATCAGAAAGTACTCGAAGAAACCTAATGAAAACATTTGAAAAAATTATTTTGCATGAAATTAAGAATGCTGTGGGGTTTTTAGTGCTAAAAATTTCAAATAAATCCTAAACAATATGTGATAAATTAAAAATCCAACATAAAAAAGTACAATTACAATCAACAGAATTCTGAATTAAAAAAAAAAATAGAAGTGGGATTATTCTTAACTTTAAATGACAACATAGCAGGATATTTTCACATGGGTATTTAGTAGAATAATGGGAACACGGCATCCTGAAAAGGCTCTTCAGAATGAAAACAAAGCATACCAGAATTAAGTATACAACTTGGTTATGCTTTGGACTGTAATCAGTATGAGCTTTAGTTTGTACCCACCAATGGCTCCACAATAGAAAGCCAAGATTTTCAACTGCTGTAAACAGTTACTGGCTCAAAAATGGAAAGGATCCAGGTCTATGCTGTTTTACAGGATTTCTACCTGTTTTATATCTGCATAATCTTGGTGGCAGTGAGTGTGTATGAGTGAGTAATAATGATTAATTTTAACTAATGGTTATACCAATGTGATTTCTTAACAATAGGAATAACTTGGTACAGAGTGTATTGTAGGCTACTGTACTATTTCTGCATTTTTTCTAAATCCAATAGTATTCAATAAAAATATCCATGATTGAAAAATGGGTCATGAGAAAAAATCCACTGAGTCTCTAATTGTATATGGTGATATATTATATGAAGAACCAACCACATTATACAGTGTAGAAAACTAATATGTTTCTATAAGAACCATAGAGGTTAAAAAGCAGCAAGTCAATATTAGGAGTTCACTCAAAAAGAAATTTATATTCCATCTTTCATTGGAGTAGAATTATCTTTAGATGCTAGAGAGGTAGGTAAACACAGACAGACAGACAGACAGATAGGCAGATATATGTCTAGCTGTAGATCTAGATTTGTAGATAGCAACATCAAGTGTTGGAAAATAATGTTGGATAATTAAAGGATTATGGAAAAATAATTCTTATTTATTTTACTATAATATAATCTAAATGAGATTATTATCATGGGATACGCTTTAGTACTGAAAAAATATTTAAAACTTAGTGGTTGAAGTTAGACTGTGAAATAGTAGCTTTAGTACATGAATCTCCAAAAATATACTGCATAAACCTATTTCTTCAACTTGTAAAAGATGTCACTTGATCATAGTATAGAAAATGAAATGAAATATAGTCTCATTATTATAAACATTATAGTATAGTATCCATGGTTCATGATAAAATTACTGCTCATCAGTAATTTTGATTATACTACTCTTTGGTGTACACAAGTGTATTGCACTTTCTTACCATCTACAAGTTAAGCATAATCATGTGAGGCTTATTTGGTCACTGAAAGGAAACGAGATGAGTGAGAGCCACAGGGCAGTACACAAGAGTCTGTGTGATTTTCTCCATATTTTTCCCCTTGCTATACCATATCCTGAAGTTCCATGCTGATATATGGATTTGATAGATGATGTATCTTCATTCAACTTGGAATTTTCAGTAACTACCACGAACAAAGGAATTCCCTCTGCTAATCTTTAATGAATACATGGTACAAAGAAGAAAAACACTATTTAACAAATCGTTTCCTCAGGCTGAGCCCGGTGGCCTAAGTGGTTGAGTGTGAGACTCCAGTCTGCGGGCTTGGCGGTTCAAATCCAGCGGCGACTCTCAGGAGCAGCGCTGGTAGCTCCCACGACCACCAGAGGGCAGTGATGCTCCCCCCTCAAAAAAAAAATAGTTTCTTCGGGATATGGGACAACCTGTGTAATGTAGACTGTTAAAATACTGTATGGAGACATTTATAAACTTGCATTTTAATGGGATTTCAAAATTAGACTTCTACTTTAATCCTTTCAGTTGCTAATGAGTGGATTCAAACATCATAGACTTTTATGCTGTGCGTTATTTGGAAAGAGGTCACCAGATCCTTTTCCAAGGTGCCCTTGGGTAGTCTCCACCCACTGACCTTTCAGTTAGTCTTCTGGTGTTTAGTCATTTGGACCACCCAGTGCTACTATTAATATCCTAAATTCATATGTAAATAATTCTAAGGAGCCATTTTTATTATTTTTTCTTAAAAATCTTATTTTTAGTTAACATAATCATTTCATTATTTGTTTAAAATAAATATTTTATATGATTCTCACCTACTTATATAAGACTACCACAATAAAAAGCACACGTGCCTCTGAAGATCTGTATTTTTTTATATGTATTGTGTGTGTTCAACAGCTACTGTGTCTTGTGCAGTGTGCTATGTTGGATGTGTGTAGCATTACATAATGGAATTAAAAAATTTTTGTTCAGAATTTTTAATTCCTAATGGAAAATGTACATAGAAGGATAATTTTATCTGAATGCTTACAATTTGTAACTAATTTCATGTTCTAAACTGTATGCATTCATGAGAACTTTTAAAAGACAGTTCTCTAGCTAAAGAAATGCTATTTCAAAATAATAATTTCCTGACCAGATCACAATTTTGTGTGTGTGCTAGAAGTTACAAAATTCTTCATACTGGAAAATGTACTCAGTTTTTTTGCATTGATTATTCTGTTGCCATATTTTCAAAACAATCTTGATGTGCTTCATATTTACAAACTTATTGTAAGCTTTTGTATTTGGTGTCACCTCCAGAGTACACAGACATAAAATGATATTAAGTCCACTTTTATTCCATATAAATTGCATATTCTATTTGAATTATTGCAAGCAGCATTTTTGACATAGTATGTTGTAATAAATGAAATACAGTACAAATAATAACCTTGAAATAAATTTACATTTGGAATAGTCATGTGGGAGAGAAAGTCAAATTAAATCCTCTTAGTGCATTAAAATGCAAATATAAGAGGGCAATTCGATTGAGTCACATTGATAATAGAACACAAGGCAAATGGAAATTCCTCCCAAATAAAAATTCCTCCCAAATAATTTAGTTACAGCTATATAAATCAGTGATGTGTGCATTTGAATTTTGTTCTTTTGGGGCATGATTGAAAGTTCATTAAATTCGGATCATGTTAGAATACTTTTGTTTATCTTTGTAGACCAGTCAGTGGGCAAATTTTCTCCTACTCAGGCTAATGAAGCCTCTTCAACATTGAAACACAGTACAGATAAATCTCTAAACTTTGCCATGAGGCAAAGCAAGTTCACAACATAATTACTGAAATTCTCTCCCAAGAGGCTCAATGTCTTGAGTTGTCTTAGAGAATAATTTTGACTCCAAAAAATGTAATACTATGAGAAAAGTGATGACAGTATTTTTGTAATGTTGAGATATATCAAAAATACATCAGAGAAATCTGTGCATAGAAACTATTAAAACATGCCTCTGCGATGTATTGGAAATCAAAGCAAGGTAAACTTTACCTGTCTAGTTTTGAGATCCTAAGCCTTACTTTTTGTACTTTATATTTTGGATTTTGATGTTGTAAAAAATAAATATGATAATTAAGAATGCAACTGCCAAGGAATATTAATGAATATGATGCTCACTGAATACATGTAAGATTGTTCTTGATACAAACTTTGATTCTGAAATATTATCATGTTTTCAGGTTTAAAATATATGAGGGACATTTGTAAGTGTTAATCTAATATATTATAAAATTTGAAAATAAAATTCAGTATGCTATAATTTAACTTAAAATAATTAACATCAGGATACCCCCATGAAGTTTAAAATTAAAGATGTCCAACTATCCCTCTTCCAAGGTGCTCATCTGATCCATTTCCCCCCTGCTCTTCGCTTTATTACATTTCCTCATCTCCCTGGGTTTTCCAATTCACTGCAACATACCACAGACACTCATGAACCTTTGAGGAGATATCTCATATTGTGGTGGGTATTGCTTAGTTCCAAAGTGAAGATCAAGCACAGGGGAGCCAAACGCAGGCTTCAGAGGAAGAAGTCCAAAAGTTACCACCCGTCTTGGTGTTTCTACCAAACCTCAATCAGAAAATTTAAGTACGGCTTTTCAGGTGATAAGATGTATATTAGAAACTGGACAATAGTACCAAAAGATATATCTCACTCAAGGAAAACACATGAGAGTATTTAAGTTATACCCAATATTAGAGTCTTAAAGCTGCACATAAGAAATCAAAGTGTGGCTTGGTTTTAGACCAGTGGTTGTCAACCTTCCTAAAACTTTGAACCTTTAATACAGTTTCTCATGTCATGGTGATCCTCTGACTATAAAATTATTTTCATTGTTACTTCATATCTTCAATTTTGGTACTATTATGAATGGGGCAAACCACTGGTTTATACCCTCAAATAAGGTAGAGTATACGGATCCTTCCAAGTGAATCAAGTTCACACACTCTGCTAAAATAAGGTCTTTCTCCCACCCCCCTCCTTTCCAATAGTAGAGAAAGCCCTCCAAAATTGTTTTATAGCAACTGTCATAGAGGGCGGATTTATAATACATCACATAAAGAACTATGATTCGACAAGCCATATTAATTGACTACAACTCAATAATATAGTATTAAATATAATGAGCATGTAAAGATTTCTCAAAATTTATAAAGCATACAGAAGTACTTCAAATAAGAGTCAAGTTAGGGGCTGAGCCCCAGTGGCGTAGTGGTTGTGCGTGTGACTGCAGCCCACTGAGTTGGAGGTTCAAATCCAGCAGCAGCTCTTCAGGAGCAAAGCTGGGCCTCCTACTCCCAACACCAGGGGGCATTGATGCCCACCCCTCTGAAAAGAGTCAAGTTAGTTAGTTACCTTTAAAATTTTTATTCTGGAGATCATTTTAACTTCTTTTATATTAAGTTTTATGACATTCAATATACATTTCAGGTCATTAATGATGAAACAAAGTATTGTTTGAGTCAAAGTTTTTGACATTTTCTATCACAAGATACATAGCAGAACATATCTTAAGATATGCTTATAAACTCGAATTATCAGTTTTAAATAATTGTTGTAGCAAAGATCTAATATGCCATTTGACTCCTACATTTGTTAGCTTTCACTAGCCCTGTGGGGAAGACTCACTGAGCAGATGAAAACCAGCATTAGGGAAATTTAAAGACTTTGACTAACATTGCATTATTAATAATTACAAGAGTAAGATTTTTATTTATGAACTATGCATGCCTATAATTTATAACAGCTATAATTATTTAATTAAGAAATGGAATCTTTCAGTTACCATATGACATTTTCTTTCTCAACTACTCAAGAACATGCTGAAAGATGATGTCCCTCTTTTCTGCCTTTTCCCATTTTTTCTGCTCTGTTAAGTCATTTTCCTGAGCATAAAGCTTCTTGTTTCCCTCCCATGTATAAACCAAGCCACAGAGTCAAACTCAAGCACAGCCATCTCTCTTTTGTTTTATAAAAATTGTCAGTATCTCTGTGCCATCTCTCTGAAATCAACCCTTGTTAGTCAGTTTTGTTTTCCTAACTTTTTTTAGATGATTTCTCATTGTCAGTCATTTTGATGTCCTTCAAAATATTGTTTCTGTTATTTGCTTTTCAGGACATCACCCTCTAATTCTCCTTCTTAATCTCAGGTCATATTGCTATAGTTTCCTTTCTAGTATCCTACTTTGTCAGACACTAAATCTGGAGTTCTCTGTACTAGTACTTGTGGTCGAGTGAAATTTCTCCATGTGCCTCTTCTAACCATGTCTCTGTCACTCACCTAAGTGACAGCGTGGGACTATTCAAACAGGCCATGCGATTCACTTAGAGAGAGGTTTGTCAGTTTTAGTTGCTTCTCCCCTAGCTATAAGCATGAGCCATTTTGGAGGGAAAAGAGAATTCTCAGGACCATCAGAAGAAGAGTCACCAGTGAAACCCTTGCAATCTATCTATCTGAGGTAGTGGAGTCAAGGCAAAGAGAACAGAAAACAGAACAGAAGAACCACATGGAGATTAAGAGGCAAAGCAGCAGACTGGCTTCCTGTCCCGCAGAAACAGAGGCAGAGACTGAGGACTAGTGATGGACTTGTCTCTTAGCTGCAGAGAGGTATTTCTGTCGACAGGTGATTGTATTCTTAACTGTTTACCAAACCCAGCTTATAATCTGTTAACTCCTTTTATAAACTCTCTTAATTGTGAGTCTTGGTTGTTGAGTTCCATGATGATGAATTATCAATATAAATATCTTGGGAGGAACAGTTGGTTTCAAAAGAGAATAAAGAGGCTGGAAGGTAGAGGCATGTCTGACCCTTGTCTGCTGGCAATAGTCAAGCTAGAAGATGTCAGATGTGGTCCCCATGCCTATTACTGCAGTACTGTAGACATACTAGGTATACAAAGACACTTGGGTTCTTATAGAAGCACAGTTTCATTCGAAAAAATATGTTGGAACATGACTGTGATCAGTGGGTGGCTGCAACAAGTTCTCTAAGTAAGACACTAGTGTCAGTCTTGTTAGGGTGCATTACAAATGGGAGTAACTTTATAAAAATAATTTTATTGGGGGCTCTTACAGTTCTTAAAACATTCAATACATCATTTGTATCAAGCATATTTGTACACAGGTTGTCATATTCATTCCCAAATATTTTCTACTTGAGCACTTGGTATAAGCCGCTCCTTCCTCCCTTTTTTATGAATCATTTTATTGGGGACTCGTACACCTCCCCTCACGATCCATACATACATCAATTGTATGCAGGCAACCTTTGCACATTTGTTGCCATCATCACTCTCAAAAGATCCGTAGGGAGTAACCATTTGTGCCAAAATAAAATGATCTTAAGACCAGCGTTAATAAAGAAGAATTAACAAAACTGAAGTGAACATCCCCAAATTTATTGAAGCATAGCAACACATTTCTAGGAATACTGCCTCAAATAAAACAGCAATTTTAAATGAATCAAACATTAAGGAAAATAGGGAAAAACTCAAAGAAGAAAAGAGATATAAAATGGTTTAATTCGATTGATGATGAAATAGCTGATATGGGAAAATAAACTAGTGGGAAAATACCATAGAATTTTTAGCGATGTAGTAGGCACAGATGCTGGAATCTCACCTGATTTTCTATTTTCAATATGAATAAGCATTTTCCTCTGTAAGTTTGTGGTTCAGTGAGTTCCAGGAGCATTGTGCAAAAACAAGTTGCTGCAAAGATTCAGGTTTTCTCTAAAGTTTTTAGGCAAGATAAAAGCTAGTGGAAACAATTTTATGGAATAAATGAATGATAACTGAGGATGAATATTGGGTTTCCAAAGCACACCCAGAGAGCAAAATCCACTCAAAAGAGTACCTTACAAGGGCATCTACTCTGTAAGCTACATTCAAGACACAAAGGTCGCTCTTGTGTTTATGACTACAGGTTTTTATCCCCAAATAGAAATATTCATAGATTTGCAGAAGGACACAGGATCATCATGGAGCCTCCAATAAAATAATTTATAAAAATTTAAAATATTTATAAAAAGAATCTAAAAAATATTTTTTAGAAAAAAAGAAAATTCTCCCCCCCCCCCATCCCATCCCTGCAATGCACCTGCTGATTCACTGAGGCAAGCAAGGGCCATTTTCTTAGAATTTTCTTTAAAAACATTATTTCATTATCCTAGAGCACTGACTTTCCCTTATGACACTTCTTTCTGCTCATCAAAAAAAAATAAATAAATAACACCAGAAGCATTGAAAAGGGGCATGGTTTGAATCCACTGAGGATGTCAACTTGTCTACTTAGAGATAGTGCAGTCAAAGAATGCAGTTATTTGTGTGTAAAGGGTTAGAGAACTCTGGAGACCAAGATAGAAGATAGGTCAAGAAAAGAGCTTAGAATTTTTACTTTATGTTTAAGAAAGCCTTCTGTGATTTTTTTTGTCATAGAAAATGTGTATATTATATATATGATTAATCATTTTATTGGTAGCTCTTATAGATATGATAGCAATCCCTAATTCAATTAGCTCAAGCATATCATATTTTTCAGATGAGAGATGCAATTCTTTTTCCAAAAGGTAAGGAAAAATCAGGGTGTGTTTTATGGTCCAAAGTTGTGGTACCCCAGAACATTTTAGTATACTGGTACTATTTGGTTCAAAAATTTTTTTGTTTTGTTTTCCTGTTCTAAAAACTGGGTGTTTCTTATGGTCAGGTGAATCTTATGGTCCAAAAATACAGTAATTGTGCAATTGGTGCTACCATCAGCTTCAATACATTTTCTTTCTTCTTGAACTCTTTATAACTAGCTCCCTTTTATCGCCTCCTTTCTCCTACCTACCCCCAGAGAGCTATTATTATTATTGTTATTAATTTTTTGGCATATCTTATACTATACAATCTATCCTTTCACCTACAATTCTTTTGTTTCCTTTGAGTGGGGTTATACAGTCATCATTGCTATCAACTACCATTATCCCACTTCCCCATCCCTCTCTAACAGTACCTTTGGGGTCATTACTCACGTTATTGGTTCTGAAGGGTGATCTACCTTGGCTTTCATGCATCAAAGGATCTTAATTATACAAATGAGCAAACGCAGGTCTAAAATGGTTAATGAGGTAGAACAATAAGTAAGTGGAGGAAATATTAAAGAACTAGAGGGTTGATGAACTTCATCAGTGCTACACTGCACCTTGGATTTTTGCATTGTTTTCTTGTCTCCCCACTTGTTTATCTCCACTCTGATTTTTATAATTTCATTTCTTCTGCTATTAGGATTATAATGTTGACTCTGTTTCAACTGCTAAAGGTTTTGTGATAGAATATCATTCATAACTACCTCTTCTTTTGTCATTTATCACTATCAAACAGCTTCTAATAACTGCCTTTGCTCCATCCTGTAGGTTTGGGCATGCTGTATTCTCAATCTCATGAGTTTCTAGAAACTTCCAAATTTCATTTTTAATTTGGGTCAGAGGTCTCTCCTTTTGAAGAAAAAATTCATCCTTCATGTATTTGCACTTGTTTTGTTTGAATCTTTAATTTGTTTTTTTCCCCAGATTTATGACGAAGTGATCAAAGAAGATCTGAGTGACTTCTATATATTTGAATTTGCTCAAGGTTTACTGAAAACCAATCATATGGTCTATTTTTGAATACGTGCCATGGGCACTTGAAAATAATGTTATTTTTTGCTGTTTGGTAGGGAGCTATGAATATGTGTATTAGGTTGAGTTGTCTAATTTTGGAGGTTAGTTCTGTAGCCTCCTTATGAACTACTTTCCCACTGATCTTTCATGGAGAGCAATCTTACTAAGATTGTTAATCCTGAGATTTCAATTTTTGTCCTATGAAGGATTTGAAGGAAGTATTTCGCATGTCTTGTGTTGTTTATTATATGTTTATTATACTACTGATCCCTTAAGCATTTTATAGTGTTTATCCTTATCTCTTGTTATGTCCTCAATCTTAAGCTAGATTTTGACACGGATTACATTTGCAACCCCTGCTTTTTAAAAAATGATTTTAGTTTAATATACTTTTCAGTAATCGTTGATGTTCCACCTGTTTTTGTCTGCGACCTTGAGAGGTCTCTCTTGCAGACAACAGTTTGATGGGTTTTGTTTCCTAATCCCATCTGCTAACCTTTGTCTTTTCATGGGTGGTTTAGCCCATTGAAATTCAGAGTGATTACAATCATTTCTGGCTTACTTTCATACTTCCCTCTTTAGCAGTGCATTTTCCGTGTGTGAGGGGATTCATTCCTGCTTTATTCTAACTGCTGGTCAATGATGCCCTTGGCATAGCATTCAGTAAGTCGACTCTGGAGAGTGTTACCCTCTGCAGTGGTCTCATGTGTGTGCTCTGTGGATGTTGGTCTCCTTCCAAAGGGAATTGAAATTTTTTATTTTTTTTAGTGCTGGTGTTTTGTTTTCTTTTATTCCAATATACTCTGCAATTTTTTTCCTTTTCCTGGGAAACTCTTACCACTCCATCTACTCTGATGGATAGTTTGGTATGATAGGGGTTTCTTGGGTTGCTGTGTGATTCAACTTTCAGAAATTGATGTTTCAGTCATTTTTTTGGTCATGGTTTGTGCTGATAAGTTTTAGCATATTCTTATCTGAATATCTTTATAGGTGACTGCATCTTTTTCTCTAGATTGTCTTATGACTTCCTCCTTTTCCTCAAAGTTGAATATTTTGACTACTATATTCCTTGATATATTTTCTTGGGATTCAGTCTAATTGGTGCCTAATTTGCTTCTTGGATGATTGTCTAATTCTCATTCATTAAATTAGGGAAGTTTTCTTCCAGAAATTCCTTCATTATTTTGCCTGTTGATTTCTTTGTTAAGTCTTGTTTTGTCTCCCAATTATTTAAATATTGATTTTCTTCATATTCTCGCTCATAGTTCTTAGGTTTTCTTCAGCTTCCTTGATTCTCTTGTCTGATTGTCTTTCCCATTTGTGCATTCTGCTTTACTATTTCAAGATTGCTGATATGGTACTATGCTTCTTCCATCCTGTTTTTGAAGTCTCTTACCATATTCTTTGATTTGTTGCATCAGACCTTAATTCTTTTATTTCCTGTCAGTATGTGGACTCTGTCCTCTGTATTATTTCATCATTTTTCTGTATTGATTCCCTCACATCTTAAGCATCTTTCTGAAGATTTCTTTCAGTGACAGTTCCAAGTCTGCTTTTTCTTTGTGCATTGCTAGTTTCAGTTCCTCCTATCACATTGTGTTTTGTTCCTTTTGCTTTCTTATAGTGAGTGTTAATATGAGCTGTTGTCTGTCATTTTGGGGGGGGGGGCTTGAGGGAGAGTCCAGGAGCTCTGTGTTTTTGCAGAGTCCAGTAAGAATGATCCTTAGGACTACCTGGAACCCATGGCTCTGTGTGATTGAACTGCATCTGCATCTCACTGGGTTTGCTCCCTCCCTAGACGTTCGGGTTTTCTACTTAGAGGGCACCTCCAATGGTCTTCTTGGGCAGCAGGGTTCATGCTGGGCAAGCCAACAGCATGGGAAGTGTACTATGCAGGATTCTTTGGACAGGGAGAGGGTGGCATGGGGCCACATGGTATGGGTAGTGTGTCAGGCAGGGTTCTCTTAGAGAAATAAAATTCAGGACACTAGTAATTCTTTTTATTTATTTATATATTGAGAAAGGTATATAAGATAAGAAAGAAAAAGTTAACTATAAAGCAATACAGATTGCTCGGTGCAACTCACTTGCGTGAGGCAACTAGAAGACTGGCAGTCCTTGAAATCTTGAGGGTCGCTGAGTAGTCCTCTGTAGAGCAATCCAGGCTATCTGGATACAGGCAGCAAACGGCAGAGCAGGTCGCCAACAGTCAGCCAGATAACAGAGTCCAATAGTCCCCAGCTCAAGAGATGTATATCCCAGGAGCATGGCGAAGTAGGGCTTGAAGAATCCTCAACTCACAACAACACAGTCCACAATTAGGTGTCCCATGGTTAATGTTGCTTGGAGGTCGAGGCACAGGATGAACAAGGCAGCTCTCTGGTCCAAAGATCCGGAAGCAAGAGAGAGGGCGGGGCTTGCCAAGCCCTTCCTGTATCTGCCCTTCAATTCATCCCGCGTGTTCATTGGCTGTGCCGTCGCAACAGATCCACCAATCATCTGTGGCGATGTTGGCATAACAAACCTACCCATCACAGGTGGTGTATGCTGGGGTGGCTCATATACCAGGCCACTGACCATGGCAGCTATGCAGTACATATGGTATACCAGTCCTACACAGCCAGGCTGTGTGGTCTGCCAAAGGTCATACAAGACCACAAGAGATGTGTTGCCCATTCCATGTGTTTGCATCCAGGGTGGCGAGAGCAAAGTGCCACAAGTGGAGTGGCTTAAGAAATGTCTTCTCTTATAGGTCTGGAGCTACCGAACTGAGTCAATGTTTCAGATGCAACCCCATTTTCATTCACTTTAAATGTTCAGTCTTTGTAAAGTCTAATTTTAGTGGATCTATATAATCCTATTGTACTTACTAGGGCTTGGGGTGTCCACAGAGTCTCTATCCCTCTCAAGGCTCTCAGCTAGCTCCCTGGACCCCAAATCCAGCTATTGCTGCAGAGCTCCAATGTGATCACACCTACGTCAGCACCATCTTCCAGTCTTCTGAGATTTTATAGAAATTCTTTTTACCTACTCGTGTGTGTGTGTGTGTGTGTGTGTGTGTATGGCTTACGAGCACCCTTACTGCTTATACAACTCCTAGGAGTGGCAACCCAAATTGATTTGAAATTTTGCTCAGTTTCTTCTGAGGGACCCTGACATAGTATGTGCTCAAATTAATCTTTGAGCTTCTGTCTACGTATGTACATTTACTTGTACTTCCACTGAGTCTTACAACTTTACATGGCTCTTCTTCTCATGGGGTTGGATCCCTTTACTTTTAGACATGGATGTCCAAGTAAAATGTCAGCATGTGCATTTAAGCATTTATTAATCAAGTCAACTTGAATTTCCCCAACTACACTATTTACCTATCTCTTTACCTTACCACCACCCAAATCCTACTTCTCTACTTATCTCCCAAGTATTATGCCAAAATTTATGGTTGCAGTATCCTTTTTTCCTCTTATTTCTCATAACAAATGGATCAGTACTCTTTAGTTAACTTAAAAATGCAGGTTATTTGTCTTTTATTCCATCAAGTTTTATTACTCTAGAACCAACCAAGAGTGTTTCTTCTCTGGCTTATATTCCTCTATAGGTGGATTATATTGCCCTTATCCTTTCCTTCAATTAACTATGAAAGATATAAAAGACTAATTTTTTAGTACCCCAGTCAGGGAATGCCACTACTCAGCTCGATCCGCTAATAAATTCCTGTTGTATTCAGATTAAATACTAGCACCATTAAAAGGAACTGTGATGGCATACAGTGTTTCCCAGTAGTTTCACATGCTCATTAATATTTGATTTTTAAAAGATCTTTTAAAATTTCAAATTGCTAGTTGTGTAATAATACATAATTGAAAGTTTTATTTGTATGTATTTAAACATTACATATTATTTAAAGTCAGTGAGGCATTTATGTACTTAATGAAGTTCGCACACAACTCCTGATGCTTCAAACTCTCTTCCTTGATTTGTTTGTTTCCTTACAGTAATGTGTTTAGCACTTGTGATTTTATTTTTAATGCTGCAAAATGATAAAAATAAAAATACTTTCTTAGTTTATTTATCTACCATTTTGATAATAGATGCCAAGCTGTTTCTGCTATTTTGTTATAGGAACCAAAACTTTTAAGTAATTCTAGATATTTATTTTCCCATCAGCCTATTTGAATATCTTTCTTGGATACTACCAAATGAGTAGAATTGCTAGCTATATGAGCTGTTGAGTTTATTCAAAATGGAAAATAGTTTTCTAAAGGTTTGCATTCCAATAAACAGTATGTGATTTGTTGCCTGCTTCACATTCTCATTTATATTATCAGATTTTTAAAAGTTGTCAACTTCTGGGTGTATAAAAATACACAACTGAAAATTGTATTTACATTTATCTAAATAATAGGTTATCAAATGTATTAAGTTGATCAATTCCTTTCTAGAAAAAAGAAAAAGAAAAAAAGTACTCAGTTCTTCCCTGGAAATTCAGTTTATGCTATCACCTCAAATCCAAGATATAATGTGTGTGTCTGCCTTTTCAGAGTCCCGAATCATCCCTCCTCCTGATAGGGGAGTATTGCCCACATTGGGATACACTGGTTTACACATTACTGAAGATAAACAAATCATTTAATGTCAATGACACATTTTATTCTTTATTATATGAAATCCCTATTTCTCACTCTTAGCAATTTCTCACAGGTTTTTGGACCTCATATAGTATAGATACAAATCCTTTCTAACAACATGTGACACCAATGAGCTTGAAGTTGTAGCTTTGCTAGTTTTACTCTCTTAGTGATGTCTGTTCATTTACTGGCTAGGTCCATGGGTGCTGATTCTTAACTTGGAACAGTGTATTTTGTAGCCAGTCATTAGGATGTGTGATTTTGATTTCATGTTTAGAATTTTCTCATTGTAGAAATTCTTAGAGAAAGGCTCTTCTTTACGGAATCTTAGATTTCCGTGCACTCCCAAACAGAGGAACACTCTTGGGAAGCCTGTGTCTGGTTGCTTTCAGTCAGATTCTGACATGGGTGCTCAAGCAGTGTGCAATCTCATGCAAATTTAAACATTGATTCCTTGAACCCACCCCAAAGCTTTGTGGAAGAAAGGTCAAGTTTCTTTTGCAAACTGCTTTTCTGAAGACTATAACCAAAAAATATGGGGAAATCTCTAAATTTGCATTGTGTTTATAGACTATACCTACTTTTTTATATAGTCAAGAGTCCATTAGAAAAGGGGCACCAGTAACTAATGTGGATTACGTGCTCAGTAGAAATAACTTCCTTTTATTAGTGCCTGCATACACATTAGCTTGCAGCTTTTAGTACTTACAAGAATCTTACAGTATTCAACTGGCAGGGTTCCATAATGAGCATCCCTTTCCCCATCAAAAATGACTCTGACCAGAGACGATGAGTGTTCCCTGCATGTCCCTGTGCGTGCCATGAACGAGGGTCTTAAATGTAGAGGGTCTCTCTCTACAAGTCTTCTCCTGGGCACATAGGTGGAATGTAAGCCTGCCTGACTTGCACCATAACTAAGGAGATGAAGAAAATTTCCTTACCCAGATGATTTATACTGCCAGCCAAAGAGACTATCTACTTAACCCTGCTTATAAATATCTACTGCGTCCTGCATCCTGGCCTTCCTGAGGAAGAGCACGATTAGCTCAGAATTGTATCTTTTTAACCTTGCTGTCAATCAGGCCTCAAAGGTCACAGTGTTTTACTATAAGCAGTGTGGAATTACACAATAAACCAGGTAAGCATGGGCTTATTTGTGCTTGCACATTAAACTGTCCTGAACATTTTATAGTTTTTCACATCAAAGATTCTACTTCCAGGTGTGGCTGGCTTCTGTCTTTTTCTAAATCACAGAACAGGGGGACTTGTGCTGCGTCAAATCCTGGTAAACATATTGTTATCTTGCTGGTTGGATAACTCGTCCCTTGTTCTAAAGCCTCAAGATGCTATCAGTAGAGAGAGGAATGGAGAAAATCATGACTGTCTGGTTGTCCAATACATTTGCTCTTCACAAAACACTATCGAGCTGTTATATTCTATTTTTGTCAGGTGCTGTTTGGTGGGTTCTAACCCGTAGGAATTCCATGTAAACCACAATGAAACCCTGAATGGTTCTGCAGCACCCTCAAGATTGTAACAATACTGGAGTCCATTTTTTTGAAGCCAGAGTGTCAATCTGTTTTCTTTGGGATCTTGGTTTATGTAATCCACAGTGGAATAATATTTTTAATGCTTTTTAACAACTCAGAATCTAAAACTTACTCTTTTCTGTAAGTTGTGAATGCATTAGCAGAACTTTAAGCTTCTTCACAATTCCATTCTTTCCATGATGTTTTTAAAAGCTGAAAATTACATAGAGGCCTACCATACTTGTCTGTAATAAAAGGAAAACTCACTCAAATAGCTGTATATTAAATTTTTATTGTGACAGACTTGAACAACACCTTTGAGCAAAAAGGTTGCAAAGTTTACCTTCAACTAGATCTTGGTTTAATAAAGATAGATTCTAGCTGTTATTCCTAATTCCAGAGATATTTCCAGACCCTAACTATATTATGACCAGTGGGACGTATTCACCAGTCATGAGTTCCAACCTGCCAGGGTTCTTGGGAAACTGCTCTGTCACAGATTACACAATCTAAAAGAAATGGGGTTCAACCCACCAACCCTAAAACTAACCCGGGCAGGATCTGTATGTCCCACATAATACTGAAATACATGGTATCATTTTTAAAAATGCAAAATGAAACACTCATTCAGTCATGAAAGGGTGAAGAGAAGGTAGGTCTCTGTATCTGAGGAAGCCTGGTACCTTAGTGGGTTGTAGCAAGCTGTTAACAGCAAGAGCAGAAGTAGAAATCTAGCAGCCACTATTCTGGAGACAGTTGAGGCTCTCTGGTTCCGTGCAGATTCACCACCCAAGACACTCCCTGGGGCAGTTTCCCTCCTCCTGCAGGGTTGCCACAGGTTGGAATTGACTTGATGGCAGTAGATTTGATCTTGCTTAGTCTAAGGTGTGTGGCCACGAGCTAGTTTATTTATTTAAGCTGAAATTCACTTTTCTTAGAGAAGAAGCTACGTTGTCACTTCAATTTCTCTGTACAATCTCCCATATCCTGACAGATTGGATGATTAGACTTTGTATAGTGAATTTTGCTGGATGCTTAGAGAGTCGTTATCTGGTGTATACTTAGTGTTTATGAAAAAAATTAAATATGCATGTTAATATTTTTATGGGGAAAGATGTTACTTGTGTATACAACTTATTGGATTTAACTACTTAGTTATCTATTTCTTACTTAGAAAATTATGATGATAAAATTTTGACAATAGCAAGAAATTATGAGCAAAGTTAAAGTTGTTTTAAATTAATTAGGATATAACTCAAATTATTCAGTTATGTTTTACTTAAGATGAATATATGCATTTGGGCTATCTTGTTTTTATTACTTACAGATACAACTCTCTTTTTGTAATTTCTCATTCTATATATCAACACTTATTTTAAATATAGGAATCCCTGCTCAGCTGTTTCTAACTTTTCATTTTACCATCTAAGAATTTTTCATACCCAGAGAATAAAGAGTGTGAGTGTGAGTGTGGAACAAAGTTTGGAAATATTATTTTAGGCAGCAAATATTTGAGTTTTCAAAAATGGTGAAAATTAAATTACTTTTTTGGTACATTAATAACTATTCACTTGATTGTCGCTGTACACCATAGTGCATTTACTATGCTCTTAGGCTATTAATAAAATTAATTTGATTAATTATCTACTTACTTTGATAGGGTTATAAGATTATTTAACATCTGTTTTGTAGGCTATATCGAAAGTCTGATAATGTTTAAAGTCCTGGCTTACTAAGGGTCAATAGCATATTTTAACAGAGTAGTCACCCTCAAGGCTTGGTACATTGGAATGGGGTCTACTCTCTCTCTGCCTTTTTGTGGAGACATAAAGAATACCTTCCCTGTGGGTGAATTAGCACCCTCTTCCCCCATTGTCATCTTTTTTCTTCACCCGTTCGTCTGTGTAAAGGCATATGCGGGTGGGTGTAGGGAGAAGATGTCTTGCACACAGGTACTATTTGCATCTGTTTTCTTCCTTCCTTCCTTCCTTCATGGCATACGTGCATTATTTGGCTTGGTCAGGCTCTTGCCAGAGTGTCTGATCTTCAGCCCAGGAACTGTGAGATGTGTACATTCTCCCCACACCATTCTCCTGTTTGAACTTATGTCAGTGGAGGTTTTGTAGATTTGTGCAGCCACTTGATAAAGTGATTTGACAAAACCTAAAAATTGGAAATTGAGTTACCCTTCCACCCAGCAATTCCAGTACTGGGCATATTCCCAGAAGAAATAAGAAACAGACCGTGACCAGATATCTGAGGTCTAATGTTTATTGTGACACAGTTCATAATCACAAAGAACTGGAAGCACTCTAAATTTCCATCAGTAGATGAATGTATTAAAAAACAAACAGCCTGATTTTATATATATATATAAATATATATATAAATAAATAAATAAATATATATTAAGCATCCCTAAAAAGCAGTGATGAAAAGATGACATGCCTGTCTCATGGAAAGAGTTGGAGGCTATTATGCTGAGTCAAGTTAGCCAATCACAAAAGGACAAGCACAGCATGAAAGACATTTAAATGGCCTTGACAGGGTTTATTGTTGTGGTTGATTGCTATTGAGTCAATTCTGACGCATAGTGATGGGAATTATAATAGAGGAAAACATGACCAATTCATTGTCATTCTCACATAGGCTGCTATGTTTGAGCATGTTACGGCAGGCATTCAATTCATCTAGGTCAGGTCTCCTTTATATATGTTGACCCTATACATTATCAATTATATTACTTTTCTTCATGGACTGATATTCTATGAGACAATGTTGCTTCTAAGAAACATTCCAATTGTACTTATTTTGAGAGATATTTGTTATGAATGAAAGCCCATGCTATATTCAATATATTTGCTTATAAAATGAAGATGTTATTTCAAGATGAAATGTATGTTTATTTATCTAACACAGATATCTACATTATTAGACAAAAGGCATATGTCTTTGGAACTACGTTCTATGTCAGGTATTGTATTAATAGCAGTCAACTCAAGTCTGACTTTGGCAGCATTTTGTATGCGGAGAAGAACTGCTCCCCATGATTATCAAGGCTTGTAGAGGATCTGGATCAGGACCAGGCTGGTCTTTGAGGAAACCCTGGTTAGGTTTAAACTCCAACTGTTTGACTACTATCCAATCAATCAATTGTCATGCCCTGAGATATCTCTCTGTCTCTGTCTTTCTTCTTCCCTACCTCCCTTTTCACATTATGGCAGATGACAGAAAATAAGTGTTTAACAATTATGGATACTTCCTTGATCTTGCATAGATATATAATTTTTTTGGTGAGGTAGTGGAAGGAGTCATGTTGTCATGAGTGGAAATCTAAAGCATTATTTAAAATTAAATGTGTATTAAAAATATTGAAAAATAGCAACAGAGTAAGTATTGTTTCTGTGCTATGTGATTACATAGTTTAATATTAATGCTTAATATCAGTGGTTCTCAACCTTCTTAATCCCATGACCCTTAATATAGTTCCTCATGTTGTGGTGATTTCCCCAACCATAAAACTATTTTCATTGCTGCTTCATAACTGTAATTCTGCTACTGTTATGAATTGGTGACCTCTGTGAAAGGGTTGTTCTTCCCCCAAAGGGGTCACAATCCACAGGTTGAGAATCACTGATTAAAATGAACATGTAGTTTTCTCAACTAAGGGTAAAATACAATTTATTATATGAAAAGAAAAATAGTACACATATTTTTCTCTTTTTTCAAATTTTTTTCAAACACATTATCATCTCTTATAGTCTCACTAAATGTCATTGAAATATAGAACTTAGGTGATTAGTAATGTGATAAACAGAACTAAGGAATAATTCATATAGATGATTACAATAGCAAAACCGAGTACATCTTCTTTTAAGACTTCATTATTCTGATTGGCTTGTGAATGAGCTAATTAAGCTGATAATTTCCCAAACTCCATGTGTACAATGCACACAACACACATATCTTAAACTGAGAGCTGCTAGACTTTTTTAGAAAGTATTAATCTATGTAGCTTGTAAGCTGGCACATGCTAATGCTTTCAAAGAGCAGAATAGATTTAATTCCTCTCAGTTTAGCAGCTGACATGATTATGTACATGAATCCTCTAGGAAATGGAGGAAACAGTAATAATAGGCCTATTATATGAGAAGAAAAGAACTGCCTGGCTGGCTGTACAAGCTTCCTATGTTAACACTGATTACAAACAGCGGTGGTGGTAAACGCAGTCATTGCATGAGATTGAGCTGTGAGCATTTATGGGAAAATGAGATCAACGCAATGATTGTATTCTATTAAAACAACACCTTTGAGACCTTTGTACGATGACACCTTTTCTGCTTTCCCGTCTCTCCAGCATGTGAAAGAGACTACTGGATTAGCTCTCTTCAGGAGCTAATGAGAAAGGGTTAAGTGATTATATTCTTCCAATTGCATTACACTGTTTAAAGAAAAACAGCATCTTGGAAACCAATGCACTACTAAATTCTTTCCTTTTTCAGGTATCTTAAATAAATGGAAAATTAAAAAATATTCTCAGGTGCTCTTCCTGTTATTTAACAGAAAACAGCGTGCAATTTCTAGCCTGAAGTTCATCAACTAATTACTGAGTAAAATGTACCATTTTAAGTGAATTCTGAGACTTTACTTCAGGGCAATGAAACCATATAATTTTAAATTGGTTATTTTATATTATTGGGTATACTTCTGTATACCTCCAACCAAATTAATTGTCCTCTAGCACACTTTCTCTGAGCTCTCATGGCCTGAGATATGGCCATGTGAAAATTTCTAAAACTATTCTTACTTATATTTGCAGTACAATATCCTAGACGACTCTGAGGGAAAAAAAAATCTGTGGAAAGAGGGAGGAGAATTGCTAAGAAAACAGAGTGTTCCACTTAAGAAACCGTACAATCATCCATTCCTAGATTTCTGGGCTGAACTAGAAACACCAAAAACTGTGTCAGGGACTGCCTCAATCCAGCACAGAAGTTGGAGCCTGATGCCCTGTTACCCAGAACTTTTTTTCCCTCTTTACCAATGCAAGCTCAATTAACCCAGGCTCCACAGAGCAGAGCCAGGTAGATGTAGAAAGTGAGCTCTGGGTTCTGGTAAAGGTAAGTCCCCACAGAGCAGAAAAGGGAGAGAACGGCAGAAAATATACCGTGTTCTCTGTCTCCGTTGTAATTTTAGATAAATGTACTTAATGTTCCCAAACAGTAAAAAATAAAGAAAAGGAACATCAGTGATTGGCATTGAATGTAGCAAACTTCCTGATTCCAAGAACATTACCTATGATAGACTTTGCTTCTTGTCCAATCAAAAATTACCATTTGATTGGTATTAAATGAGACACTGACACAATTTAGAGAATGTATTTTAAAGGGTTTGAACACTATCCTTTCTTTTAAGATGTTTCATGGGATGTGGTAAAAATGACGAGAGAAGAAGGGGAGAAATAAAAGTACTTGAAAACAATGCCACTTGTAGACAATAGGGGATGCCTGTATTTTCTGCAGGCATGCATCAGAATGCCTGAGCAAGAACTTCAATAAGTGAGAGCCCCGCTTTAGTGTAACCTCTGACCATATCATCCATGTGACCTTTCAAATGTGTTTGACTCCTTCAGTCTCCATTTTCTCAACTCTTTATTGCAAAGACTTTTGCGCCGACTTTCCTTTTTAGTGTGATTGAGAGGTGCAAATGTGAAACCACTAACAAAAATGAAAATGCGTGGCGAGTCATTAAAAATCATTTCCATTACAGAGCTGCCACTTCTGTGCTTCTGTACCTTGAAACATTTTATTGGTTTCATACACAGGTCTGTGTCACTTCTGATCCGTGTTCTGGCATGTGTATGTCCCTGTTTCCATAAGATTTTTAAAAGGGTAACCAGATTTCCTTCCACTTCTTCTTTCTCCCTCATGGTTCTAAGACTGCCTATCCTAGAACCTTGCAGAACTGCAGTGCAGGGGGATACATGCTAGTGAGGCATACAAAATGGCTTGGGGCACTGCTTTATCCTGGGGACAAGATGGCAGAGCACTGGACAGGGTTACACTTGCACCACTTTTTCCCTCTTTTACTCCCTCCCACTCTGTTCCCAGCTGCTCCCTCAGCTGCCAGAACTGTTTCCTTCTGCCTCCAACAGCTAGTATCTCCAGGAACCATAGCATGGCTACAGTGGCCACGGAGCATCTAGAATCTGTCTGCCTTAATGTTGTATTTTGGTATTCACACAGCAGTCATATCACCTAATACTACATTTCAAAGAATGTATCTTTGATAAAGATGTATATAAATACAGAGTCCAGCTAATAAGGCATATCCCATCTCCCAACTCCAGTAAAGATGCATGATCAGTATACCCTGAGGAATAATGTGCAGAGTAGACATTTTTGATGCCATGGAAACAGCTTTATCTCAGATTCAGAATGTTGGATTCTATAGGTTCTAACCTCAATGAAACATTCCTTTCCCAAACTTATTGTTGTTTTTCTGGCCCCTTCACCCATAGATAATATTTTGCTGCTGTTCAGGAAGTCTTCATTATTTGACAACATTGTTGTGCTATTATTCATAAGCATTGAGTGACTACTCTCTCAAAAAATGAGAACCTTTTGATACCTTGTTCTTAGTCTGGAAACTCTGCTGAAACCCCTTCACTGTCACGAGTGTATTTGTATTTGAAATGCCAGCAACGTCACTTCTGGAGAAACATGCAAGCCATCACAGTGTGATGAACTATCAGACAGGCGGTGAAAAAAGTGTTGCATTCATTGTCAGAAAGGACATTTTAAAATTGTTCCTGAAGTACAATACTGCCTGTGTTGTGCATCTACTGGAGCTAGTCTTGAAGACATTGTAGAGTCCTACTTTCCACAGCCTGATACTGATCAAAAAAAATCTCAGTAAATGTATTAGCAATTACTGGTTATTGGAATGTAAAATTTGGCAACAAAGAGGAAGGAAGAATAGATGGAAAACATGGCTTTAGTGCTAGAAAAAAAGTTGGCGATCCTATAATGGAATTTTGCAACACCAACCACTTGCTCATCACAATCCTTTTTCAAACAACACAAATAATGTTTTCTAATGGAATACTCAGAAATCAAATTGACTAGACCTGTGGGTAGAGTTTATGGAGAAGGTCAATGTCAGCCACCAATCTACTTGATTCTCTTGCTCATGATGAGATCACTGAAGATATGGGTGCTATAACAGAGTGTGGAGAAAGAAACAAGAGAGCAACCTGCTATTAGAAAGAATAGTGTCTAGTATCTTAACCAGCAGTATCTTAATCTTAGTATCTTAATCTAGTATCTTTGAACCGGCAGCCACCTGAGTGAGGTGTCAACTGGACCCTTACAGAAAAAACAGACCAGCCTGGGTAGTCCAAGTAAGGTGAGCAATACAATCCCAGCTCAAAGGAAGGGATGGCATTCGAATTTAAATGGTGAACATCCAGTTTGTGGAAAATGATAATGGAAGCCCAAAATGCATTTGCATGGATTAAGCCTCTGGTGATGCCTTCTGATCATAAACTAAGGTTTTAAGTAGCCTTGATAATATGCAGAGTGCAATTTTTTTGTTTTGATTTTCTGACCTCTGACCTTACTTTACTCTTTATATGAAACTCAAGATGAGTGGAGTTACAGAGACAGTAAACATTCATGGCTTCTTGTGGGGAAGTTGCAGAAGGTGGCAGAGCTGATGAAAATGAGTACAAGAAACACAGGTTCTATTTGTGGAAATCATTTTACAACTCTTTTTAATACTCCTAAACTATTAAATAATATATGTGAATTAACCACCAATAAAACTATTAAAAATATTAGCAGCCAAGACAAGGCAAGGGTCCAACTGTGGAATAGACCGTCAATTACATATATATATAAATTTGGGTAGAAACTAAAAAAACTCAAAACAATCCAAGAGATTCAAAATTTAACTTGAGTATATGCCACCTGAATTTTGAGAACATTTCACTAATTTATTGAACCCACTGACACTTTGTGAACTGTGGGATGACCTCAAGAATATCATATATAAAGAAAGCAAAAGATTATTAAAAAGACAAGAAAGAGGCTGAGCCCTGGTGGCTAGTGATGGAGTGTGGGACTGCACTCCATTGGCTTGCCATTTCAAATCCAGCAGCTGCTCTCCAGGAGCAAGGCTGGGCCTTTATGCAGTGATGCCCCCCCCCCCCACCAAAAGACAAGAAAGAAATAAGAGATCAAGATGGATTTCAGAAAGACTCTCAAGCTTGTTCCTGATTAAAAAGCAGCTAAGGCAAGTGGAAGAAATAATAAAATAAGATAATTGAATTGATAATTTCAATTAGAAGCTAAAAAAAAAAAAAAAAAACTAAACTAAAAAGACCTGGGGTTAGAAAACCAAAGAGAAAGGGCATTCAGCATAAATCAAGCTGAAAGAACTGAAGCGAACAAATTCATCCCTTGAGTTGCAATATTGAAAGATTCTATTGACAACATATTGAATTTTCAAAAGACATCAAAAAAATGGAAGGAACACACAGTTATATGTAGATATAACTAGTCAATATTCAACGGTTTCCAGATCTAGGTTATGTTTAAAAACTGATAGTACTGAAGGAAAAATTCCAAGCTGCACTGAAGGCATTCTCCAAAAACAAGGCCCCAGGAATTGACAAATACCAATTTAAATGTTTCAACAGACTGAATAAGCACTGAAAGTAGTCATTGGTCAATGCCAAAAAATTTGGGATGCATGGTCTGAAGACAAGGGAGCCAATGGACACCCTGTTGAGGCCAAGTGAGGCAGCCCACCCCACATTGAGTTGACCAGAACCCGACCAGAAGAAGGGAAGATTTATGAGTCTTTGAACTGGTACATCTTTTTGCTGACTTTATGGGTGGCCTGTCCTGATTTGACTGTGCTTATGGATGTGGACTTCACAACTGGAATGAAAATACTTCACATAGCAGAATATGATTGTCTTCGCAGAGCACTGGGTTTATGTAAGTGGGCAGTATTGAAATCAGACACTCAACATTGGGTGGATGAAGGCATGAAATGGCTGGCTTACAAATTTTCCTAAGAGGGGAATATATTCAATGCAATATGTTCATAGAATTAAGGTGTATGTGTTCACATAAGTATAGAATATATTTGTTTTATTCACATGTAGAATGTTATGTTTATATGTGGCTTTGGTACATATTAAATTGTATACATTTTAGTTTAATCCTGTTTGGTACAGATATGATTTCATTATTGTTTGAAAATTATATATGACTAAAGATTTCTGCGAAATGGTGAAATAAATAAGTGGTGGTCTGTGGTAATTACATAATCTATGTCAATTTGAGATTGAAGACTGAAGGACTGGAGTTCAGCCTGTCAACCAGGTCACAGCTTGATGACCTTATTTGGAGGCACTAAGGAGATAAATAGCTTCATGGAGGCAGGACACATGATCACTTCCTGTGAAAAAACTTACTGATAATGATCCTCATGGAGCTACACTAGATCCCTGGAGCTGAAAAAGCCATGTGCAGACTCCTGCCAATGCTGAGATGCTTCCAGTGCCACTGGATCCACAAGACTTTCCTCTCATTGACTTTGTGGTCTTCCTGCATTTGGCATCATTGCATGTGTTGCATGAGTTTGAAGAAGAATTTATAGATTGGTATCAGAAATATGGGTTAATACCAGACTTAGGGACTTCATCTGGACTGAGTGAGATGTTTTTTCAATATTCAATTGCTCTTAAATATAATGCTCTTTCTTATTCACATGAGTGTCTATGAATTTGTTTCTCTAGTCTACCCAAGCTAACACAATGGCCAACTGAATGGAAGAGAACCCTATTTTTACTGATTTAAAAGAAAGGTGACCAAACAGAGTGCTCAAACTATAGAACACTATCATTGATATCATATGCAAGTACAGTTTTTGCTGGAAAACATTCCCTTTGGTTGTAATAGTACTCATAGTTCTATTCTCATTGTACTTTGGGAGAGAGCTGTCAGAGATTTAAGCCACATTTGAATGAGGGCATGGAACAAGGTATACCCTTGCTGATGAAAGATGGAATTTAGCTGAAAGCATGGAATATCAGAAAGAATTTTACTGGTTTTTCTTTGATTGTATAATGGCATTTGACATTGGGGATCATATCCATCTTTGGATAACCTTGAGAAAAATGAGAATTCCAGAACACCGTTATTCTCTTTGAATGACTGACTCTTAATCCATGTAAATGTTCTGCATAAACACAATCAAGTGTGTGTCGGGACTGTCTTTCATTAAGTATTCAATCTTTGTTTTTAGCAAATAATCATACTGGACTATACGAGCATATTGGTACCAGGATTGGAAGACAATTCAGTAACAACATTTGATATGCAGATAGAATAACCTTCCTTGCTGAAAGTGAGGAGGACATGAAATCATTTTTGATGAAGAAGGAGAATTGCAATTTTCGGTATGAATTACAACTAAATGCAAAGAAAGCAAAACTACATATATACACAAACTGGACCAGTAGGTAACATCACGTTAAAGAGAACATTAAAGTTGCCAAGGATTCCATCTTACTTGGATCCAAAATCAATTCTCAAGAAAGCAGTGATCAAGAAATAAAATAATATATTTATTTGATTCAATCTTCTACACAAAATCTTTCCTTAAGTTCTGAAGAACAAAGATGTTCCATAGGACTAAGGTGGACCTGACATAGGCCATGTTATATTGACTACTAAACTTACTGTCATTGAGTCAATATTAACTCTTAGTGACACTACAAGAGAGTGTACAATTGTCCCTGTTGGTTTCTGAGACTGGTAACTTTTTGTTATTGAAAACCATATCTTTCTCCTTCAGAGAAGCTGATGGTTTCAAACTGCTGATCTTGTGGATAACAGCCCCACTTATAATCACTGTGTCACTAGGGCTCCTGGACATGTTTTAATGAGTTTTTAGTTTTAATGATTTGGGGGCACACATCAACTGATGTTTCACAAATGTGGCACTCTGTCCACTGGCTTGGAATTACTGCAGATGCTTATTTCAAATATATTTTCTTACATATCACATAAGTCTCCTCTGTCAGTGTATCTTTGATTGGTTCAAGGACATTTTAGGGTGAATTCATAAACCATAATGATTTTGTCCAAAAAATGAAAAATGCTGACATGGTTTAAGCTCTATAGAAATGCACAAAATGGGAAGTCCAAAGCTAGAAAGACAAAGAAACAGGAACCTACAGCAAGCGGTCTTGCTATGGATACCTATCTGTAGACTTTTGTCATGTGTCAGAAGCTTTTGACTTTCATTCAGATGCTGCTTATGTCCTTCTAAGTCAGAGAATCTTCTTGCAGTGAGAGGCCCCTGCTGTTGTAGGCACACTTCAATTCCATGGAATGATTTTATATCATTTGGGAATTTGATTACTATAATCTCTATAAATAGAGTTGAATTGCTTAGCCACATCCTCCAAAGAACCTGACTGCAATTTGAAAAAATGCCACTAGACGGCCAGTTTAAAAAATGATCAAAGACATAAATGATTCCTTAGTGATCCAACTATCTTTTAAAGTTGAGTTGATTTTAATGGTGAACAACAGTGATCTCATTATAAAAAACAACTGATATTTTTTCATTGGGTATGTGCAAACTTGTATTGTCTTCATTGGCATTCTCTTCTTGAACTCTGTTTCAACTTTTTGGGTTCTAATAGCTATTGAAATCACTACACAGAATCAGGCAAAATTCATGATGAAATGACTTACTAAGGAACTAATGCCAGTGAGACATGTTCAGGGCTGAGTTGTTTATGTTATGAAGTTGACATGTTATGAAGTTCTGCTAAGTTTGCAAATAAATGCTCAAAGGCCGTACCACTCTGTTAAGAGTCTTAGTCTGAAAGCACTTAGCTTACCCTTTATGGGTTAGTAAGCCCTGCTTCCGAAATTAAGTGCCAAAAGGAACTCCACTTCAGTGTGCCTCACTCAGAAGACACTCAGGTGCACTTCCATAGGCCAGCAAGCCCAACTTAAAGTGCCAGAAGCATTCCAATCGACACACCAGCTTCCTGTCCCAAAGCTCTCAACTTCACTTGCTCTGTGATGGGAAGTTCATCACTCTTTTCTGTATTTTGATGCCTGGTTCTGCTGTTTCTCCTCTGATGGTATATCTGTCTTCTCGGTCAAGGAGGTTTACTGCACAGGGATCTTGAGACCAGCGAATGCAATTCATTCCTGGCTTTCGCTAATAATGATATACACTTCTGCTTCTCAGAGGGGTCATTTTATACACACAGGTAGACACTCGAGGTATTCCTGTTCTTAATTACTCACAGGTGAATACCATTCAGTATTTTATGTAAGTCTTCCTTACCATGCCAGGAAAAGTTGTTTGGTGGGTGTTAGAGATATTGGCTACAGAGTCACATTAAGCAATTCACTACCACTGTAAGATTAATCCTGTGCTTCATTCATTAACTATAAATATCTGTAGAGCTTTTTTTGTGGTGATGTTTTTAGTTGCTGTCTAGACAGCTTTAAATCATGGAAACCTTATTAATAGCACAGCCAAATGTTGCTTGATCCTGAACCATCTTCTTTATCATTGGCATCTTTGAGTCCACTGTTCTGGTTACTGTATACAAATAACCCTTGACTTATGGTACACTTGATATAAAGGGAACTTCACTTATGTCCATTGATTTTTTTGTCAGTTGTTATGCTTTGTACATATTATTGTCAGTAATACATATTTTATTCAGTGTTGCAGTGCATCATTTGTTTATTATCATTCTCATCCCAGTTCTTCCAAATAAAGATATGATTTTTTGTGACACTCAAATAGGAGAATAATAGGCAGAACTTACCTATGTACAATGGAGTCACTGGGAATAAGACTCTTCCTAAGCTAGAGATCAAATATAATATCTGTCAATCTAGTGTGCTTTTTTAATAGGCCACAAATAATAAGGCATGTTTGCATCTCTTCAATGAGAAACTATAGCCTGTATTCATTACAGTTACTAATATATGGTTCTCCAAATGTATTCAGTTGATGAGGTGATAATTTTAAAATGTGTTTGCTAACTATATATCGAAATCTTCTAATGGAATCATATTATGGCTTGGTAAACATAAGAGACATCAGTTTGTAAGCTCACTGTACCACCACATTTGCAATGGGCATAAAATTCAAAGTTGTAAACATGTATATTATAATTTCATGAGCTACAGTCTATAGTGTTATAGATGAGAAAAAGTAACATTGTTTTTCAATTTGCTACCATTCATACATTTAATGAACAATGTGGCTTAAGATACCACCATAAGTGTTTTTCATTTATTAGCAAACAGCAATAGTTATATAGAATGGAATACATTACTTTATGTAAGTACATAAGCATATATTTAAAAAATCATCAAATATAGTTTGCATAATCAGGTGACATATTTTATATTTACTGCTCACTCCCTGGGAGAGTGTGTCTCCTGCCTCCAAAGAGGAAATACCAGAGTTCCCAGAATCCTCAGGAGAAGGCCATACCCACACAGAGTCCTTATTGGCTATATCCTGATTGACAGGCCAGACTCCACACCTACACTCTCAATCTTCAAATTGACACCAGATTGTGTAAGTGCACAGGTCCCTACAAAAGGATATCATTCTAGGTAAAAGCTCAATAGAAAAGAAAAGGAAAACACTCTCAATGTGATGGCTTAACACAGAGACATCAACAATGGGATCGAGGATAATTGCAATGGGAGCTGGAGGAGGGCAAAGTGATGTTGCATTTTGTTGTGCACAGGATCGCTAAGAGCATGTCTGGCTAAACAGTATCTCACAACAATTCACTTAAAAGTTTAAAAAGAAAACCAAAGTGATTCAGCTTTATACATTGAATAAAAAAAAATGACATGTAGAGACTACTGATAAATTATCCAAGAATAACTTGTTGAACAACAAAGTAAAAAATGAATTCAATGAAGAGGATGCAAAAAGTTACCAAGGAAATAAAAAGGCATCATTCATATAAGAGGATCACAATTGCATTATTAGGAGACTTCTCACCCAGTTGATTAAAGTCAGGGAGTTGAAGTGAAGCAGAGGTCCAGATCAGTCAAGCAGTGGTCCAGAGATCAAACAAAATATTGCATTGTATAAATCTGCTGCACAAGCCCTCTTTAAAGAGTTGAAAAGTGGTGTTACTTTGAGGACTAAGTTGTGCCTGACACAAGTCATGGAATATTCCATTGTTTCATATGCATGTGAAGTTTGAACCTTGAAGGAAGACTGGAGAAGGATGGATGCTTTTGACTTATGGTGCTGCCAAAGAATTTTGGAAGCAGAGTGGGCAGCTGAAGAATGAGCACGTCTGTCTTGGAAGTACATCCAGAAGGCTCCTTTGAGACTTCATCTCATGTAATTTTGGACGAGAGACCAGTCCCTGGAAATGGATATCATTCTTGGTAAAGTAGGGGGGCAACAACAACAAAAAAAGCGAAAACCTCCAGTGTCTGAAACAAAGAGCTCAAACATAGAAATCATTGTGAGAATGGAACAAGACCAGGCAATGTTGCACATAGGGGTTATGTTGAGTTGTAACTGATTCAGTGGTCACACAGCAATAACAATAGGCAGTAGAAATCTGAAATTGTCTAGGATAAAGGACTATAAAACCGTAATTACTACCCTAGCTAAAAGAAAACGTGCCATTAGCATAGGATAAAGAAAAGAGGATGATTGCTCATTACCACATACTGTAAAATTATGGAAAAGTGTGCTTCAGGAAGAGAGGAAAATCCTTTGAAATTCCAGGTGGTGTGGAAGGAAAAATGGAAAACACAAAATTATGTGGCTATGGCTTAAATATAATAATAATGCATTGAACAATATAACAATCCTATATGAAATATGAAAGGAAAAGCTGATAAAAGATGGTTAAATTTAAATAATTTTCTTGTAGAAATAGGATAAATTATATCAACAACAATATATCAGCAAAATATTAAATTTATTATTTAAAGATAAAGTTTTTAAAGTTTTTTCCATATAATGCTTAGAAAATAAGGTAAGGTGATTAGAAAAATTAGAAAGTAAGCCAGAAGAAAAAGACAAGTAATGTTAATAGAGGATGTTTTAATATATGGCAAATATTGACATCAGTGAAAGTAGATTTTAAAGTAAAACAATAAAAGGAGAAATTGAAAATATGCAATTACAAGAAGAACAATTCAATTAAATCTTTACCAGTCATAACTCCTCCCCCCACTCCCCGATAGCAAGCATCCAAGCTTTGAGTAAGGATGCCAACTATTTTATGTCTTTGTTTATTTAAATCGTACAGCTCTTACTAGTCATAGCATTTTTACCTAATGAAGTTGACTTGAAAAACATGCAACACTACTTGAAAAAATTTTAAGGACAAATAGACAAAACCATAATTTTAGTGAGAGATTCCAAACTAACAAAATTTGCATCAATGAGGATGGCATGCACAATGTATTAGGGGACAAAAGATTTGAAAAAAAGGAGAGCATGTGCTAACAGATCTATTGATGCTTGTACCCAAGAAATAAATAATATATGTAGGCAAGCATGCATATGCGCACACACACAAATACAGCACATGCCTGAAAAAATCAATAAGTCACATTTGTATCTAAATGAAAATATGAACATTCAAATATAAATTTATATTTTATAGAAAGTATTCTTAATACAAAACAAATTTTAAATAACATACATGTACAAAAACTATATGACAGAAAAATTCAAATGTATTATCAAATAAGTTAAACTGGTGCAGAAAATACTAAGGTCATTCTGTTTAAATGAGAACATGGTGAGTTACTTAATAATAGTTTAGCATAATAATAATAAGATGGTGAGTTATATAATAGTAATTTTAATAATATTTTTTGTAACTTACTAAGGGTGAGATAATTTTAGAGTAAAGATAGTTGCTGACATTCACTTATTAAAAAGTTTAGTGGTTTAAGCTCACAGGATCAAGAAGGAAGTTAATTATGGAAAATAAGCCTAACAAAAATATTAATGGCAAACTGAATATATGAAAATAAATTTAACAAAGCTGTGGGAAAATGCCCCTGGTAATATCATAAAACTTTAATAATGAAAGTTACAAGCTAACTTCTAATTAAGTGGAATGATGTGGGTAACATTTTCCTGGAAGGGAAATCTTAGAGTGACAAAGAAGATGGTTTTCCGAAACTTTATAGGCTTATTCCTTACTGGTAGTATATTTGATTAACAGACATTTTGCATTTATGAATATTACTTAAAAATTGACTGTCTTGCTCCTTCGTGACATACATTAGGCAGTAGAAATCCCTGAGGTGGAGGACAATAATGGCCATGAGGGTTTAGAACCCTCTTCCTTACGGTTTCCTTGCTGTAATCTTTACGGATCAGTTTTGTCAGATATTTATGTGCTGTCTGCAGGATGTGTTGAGGGATCCTACTGACCTGCTAAGCCAAGATCAGTGACTTCTGTGTCAACTTACCTAAGGCATGATTTTGAATAACTTGGCAGTTAAGATATAAATTGGCAGTTACCAAGTGATTTGATATAATACTCCATTGTGTAATCTGATGTGATCAACTTCCATTTCTAAATAAAACTGATTTTGACATAACTGGCTTGTCTTAGAGTCCAACCTTGTCAAAAAGCAAAGAGTGGGTGTATTTTCAATTCAATTGAACTGTGAGAAAAACGCTTTGATGAAACAGTCTAAATGGGTTGGATGAAAAAAAGGACCAAGTATTTTTCTTACTAATTTGCAAGAATTAATATGAAACTCTAAAAATTAAAATCTATGGTATTACATAGCAATATATAAATGGAACCAAAGAGAATTCAAACACAAGCACACAGATAGAGGGGAACTAAATAGTTAATCAAGGTAGAAATAGAAATTAAAATAATAGTTCATAAATTATAGCTTACTATGCAAGAAATAAAATAAAATCTCATTACTATACTATATACTGAATCAAACAAATGGAAATGAGATTCACTTCCATTGGATTAGTTCTAATTTATGTTGAATCCATGCACTGCAGACAAGATGTTTTTCCACTAGGGTTTGTTGGATGTAATCTTCATGGACCCGTCACAAGACCTTCCTTTATCCATGAGGCCCAAGTGAGACTTGAAAGACCCTCCTGACCTCTTAATATAGCATAATAATTTGAACCCACCAGCCATTCTGTGGAAGGAAGATAAGACTACCTCCTCCCTTAAAATGTAAATTCTTAAAAACTGAAAGGGAAAGTTTCCCCTTTCTCATGGATTGCTAGGAGTAAGAATCAAATCCATGGGTGAGAATTTGGTTTGAAGCTGGGGTGGGTGTGAATTACTGACAAATAGGATAGCCCATCACAACCTCTTTGGTTCCCCACCAGCTACTGCCCTAGGTGAAGGTAGGAGAGAATATAGATTGTGAACTGGAGATATGATTTTTCTTAAATATGAGAGTTTCACCACAAACCAACAAGCAATGCAATAAATTATGCAAACTTTAATTAGAAATGTCTACATTAGTTCAAAAGCCAAAGCTTAGGATAGATTGTACTTCCTGAGATAGTTTTTCTAAGCACTTGATACAAAACTCTGCCCGTTGTTATTTTCCTGTATGTTTATTACAGGACAATCGTTGGACTGAGTAAAATATGTAGCCTACTTTTTCAGGGATACTAACCAAACAAAAGAAAGATTTGGGTATGCGTGAGGAGACTTTTAATACATTTGACTTGCTGTATTAGTCCGTGTAGACTAGAGGAACAAATTCATAGACACGCATATGAATATAAGGCAATGGTTTATATACAAAAGGAATGGAACACTGAGAAAGCATCCCAACTCAGTCTAGTTCAAAGTTATAAGTCCAATATTTGCCCATATGCCTGATACCAGTCTATAATGTATCCTTCTGACTCACAAAGTCACAGGTCAGTGGGTGCAGAATTCTGGCACTGGCGGGGGTCTCCCCATGGCTCCTCGCTTCCAGGGCTCAGGGTCCATCAACAGCATCCAGTGGTGGTAGAGGCAACTCAGTGCTGGCAAGGCTCTCCACGTGGCTTCGCCAGCTTCAGAGGTCTGGTTCCATCAGGCTAAGGCTATGTGGTTTCTCCTCTAGCTTCTTCAGCTGCTCAGATGCTTCCATCTTGTCTTGTCTGTGATTCATCATCTCAGAGACTAACTCCCAACTACTGGGGAGATAGCTTCTCATCTCCACCAGGGAAATATCACGAGATTTCCCAGAAGTCTCAGGAGAAAGCCATGCCCACACAGAGGCCTCATTGGCTACACAATGGCTATGTCCAGATTAACAAACATGACTCCACTCCTACATCTCAATCATGAAATTAACATAAGCACATGACCACCACACTTGCAATAATAAGCCCCACTGAAATTAGATTGGGAGTTTTATATTTACTAATCAGAGAACAGAGATGAGAGTTCAGTGTATCAGGTTTAATGTAAACTTTGCTAAATTGCTATTGATGGAAGAGGTCACCTGGTGATTGGATGCCAGTACTACTGTTGTGTCCTACTTTCAGTCCAAGGATGGTGTCTTGATGAGGTAACGTGCCAACTCTGAATCTCTGTAATGAGCTTTATTGTAGGATTTGGTCCCCAAATCAAGTTAGATAGAGCTATTGCAAAGATTTATATATGAGATTTTGAGAGATCAGAGTATAGTATGCTGTAGAAGCACAGAGTAAAAAAGGACATAGAATACACCATGTTTCCATGGACATATATCATACATGTTCTTCACCAAAGTTTCATTGGTTTGTATTTCCAGATTATCAAGAATGTGAAATCACACTTTTTACTTGTGGCTGGAATGCAGTATCTATCAGATAAATATTTATAAACTGTCACATTATAAAGCCTTAAGCTCCTGTTTGAGGTTTGTTTTATCTTTTTTTTCAGTTTCCATTATTTCTAAATCAAGTACAATTTGGCTTTCAATTTTTTTCTTACATCTATGGTATACTTTTAAAATTTAAAAATTGACATCACATAAAATGTGCTTCTTCTCTTACTGAAAATGGACCCATTGATGCTGACTACCAATTGTCCACTCAAAGGAGAGTTTCAACATTTGGGGGTTTGTTTCTTGAAAATGCAAACATTTCTGTCTCATTTGATTCAACACTAGATATATGCTCAATTTTTTAGTTCATTCTTTTGATGCTTGTCTATGAAAACCTGTTCATCTATAGCTTCAAGAGGTCCCTGGTCCTGGTGGTACAGCAGGTTAAATGCACTGTTCACTGAAAGGTCAACCTCTCTAATGCACTAACTGATTCATTGGAAAAGGATTGAGGCAGTTTGATTCCAGAAATTCCAGAAATTTGGAGTCAAACTTGGAAAGAGTCTTGGAGACCATTTATTGCTGTTCTGTTCTTTGTTGCAGGGTTCCTATGCGTCCGAAGAGACACAGTAAAAACATGGTGAGAGTACTTCTCGTAGGGTTATGTAGTTATCCTACATTCCTTTGTTCCCCTGAACACCAGGGTGGTGCAGATCCCATTTTTGGAGGGAACCACCAAGGTGGCGCATATGTCTTCTTTGGATACTTCTAGATCAGTGGTTCTCAAACTTCCTAGTGCCGTGATCCTTTAGACAGGTGACACCCCCAACCATAAAGTTATCTTTGTTACTACGTCATAACTGTAATTTTACTACTGTTATGAATCAGGTCACCCCTTGAAAGGGTTGTTCAGCCCCCAAAAGGGTCATGATTCACAGGTTGTGAACCATTGCTCTAGATAATTCTACAACTCTGGACTGAATCCTGCTATCTCCCCATAGTGTTCTGAATGTGAACATGACCACTCCTTAGACTCAACTGATCTGAATTAAATTGTCATGTTTCCCCCCGGCAATAGGGTTTTAAATCCTAAGGATATTAAGTTATTCACAGTGTAGCATTTAATTGTCAAACTGTCACATTTCCCCCTTATACAATAAATGGAGACCTAGATTTAAAGAATATAGGTACTAAAATTTTTCAGTATAGAACAGGTTGAATTTAAAATCTGACATTGACAAAATCACAATGATTTTTCTTAATAGCAAATAAAATCTGTAACATTGTACCTCTGGGAATTTGGGCAAAGTCAGTCCTAAGAACAGAATTCTTCCTTAATTTACATTTTAAGTGCTTATCAAAGTAAAAACGTAATGGGTTCAGTAGATGAGAGCTATCATGATTTTCTCTTCTCTTGGTCCCGAGTAAGATCTTCAAGGTCATAGGATATTGTGTTAAAACTTCCAAAGCATTGTTCAAATTTTGCAGCCTAGATACAAAGTAGTGTAATAGAACTTGCACATTTATCATGTATGAAGCTAGTAATTGTTATCAAATATTTCTCTAATTTTCAATAAAATTCACTTATTGAATTAGAAAGGGATTTATAACCAGTAATTCCTTAGAAAATACTTCACGAGTTTCAGCTGTTATTATCAGGAAAAGAAATGTATTTTTTTCCTTTCTGTATTCTACATGTTATTGAAAAAAGAAAAAGAAAAAACTCTTCTATCAAAAATGTACTCTTCTTGGATTACTAGGTGTAGCAACAGGTTAGCACACCATTCTGTTAATGACGAGTCACAGGGGGAGCCCACCAGGGATTCCTATGAAGAGAAGACTGGCGACTTAATTCAAAAAAACTCAGAAATGGAAAATGCCACGGAGCCTGATGGTGCTAATTTGGCAGAAACTGATTTAGGTTTGTATAGATTTTTAGGATTTTGATTAAAAATTGATTCTGTGAATTTAACATAGAAAACTGGCAGCACATCAGCTTTACGAGTGATTTCAGGGAGATGTAGTGGAGGGAGCAATGGTAAAGGGAGAGCTAGACGAGAGAAATGAAATTATAAGGCTAGTGTGCCAATGAAGCCAAAGGTAGAAAAGGCCAAGTGATGTGCTGACTTCAAGGAGGGCAGTCTCAGTGGAGTAGTAGAAGAGGCGGTAGAAGCTGGCTAACTGCGGACTGAGAACTTTATGGCAAGTGTTAAGAAAATCCCTCCATGAGCGCAGCCACAAGTAGAATCTATAAATTTTGACTTTTCACCTATTGTTCTTGCTGTAATATTGCACTGCCACTCAGCATTAAAAGTACCTTTTGTGAATTTGTGCAGTCTCAGAAAGAAAAATCAGCCCACCAACACCAATGTAAAAGAGTGCTTGATGCTATATTTATGAAAATATACTAAAGTTCAGAAATTCAGCATATTAAATTAATCATATATAAAGCTATAAGAATATTGTAGTTTTTTTCTTTAAAAATATTGTGATACATAGACCACTTAATTATACAGTAGCGATATATGACAGTATCTTGACATTAAGAAAGAGATTCTTTGCTTATTTGATTGTTTTAATAGATTTTATGTTTATGGAAAAATTCTGAGGAAGACTTTATGC
The DNA here is from genome assembly GCA_004026705.1 of Nesogale talazaci. Taxonomy (NCBI): domain Eukaryota; kingdom Metazoa; phylum Chordata; class Mammalia; order Afrosoricida; family Tenrecidae; genus Nesogale; species Nesogale talazaci. The sequence goes on along the minus strand of PVJH01000535.1, from coordinate 206,577 downwards.
AGAGCTATCTTCTCCCACACACAGTTTATACAGTGGCTAATATCTTGAATTTATTTGATGCATTAACTATGTGGTGAAGCAATATATTGATATAATCACTAACTAGAATATACCTTTTGGGTTAAAGCTTATAGACTGTGCAGGATAATAATAAAAGTGTAATCTTGTGTTTCCATCATTACCGTAACATCAGCATGATTCCACTGCCTTACGCACTGTTTCTCTGGTGTTCCCTAAGTCATCCTCATCTTCCACTGCCATGACAGCAGTTCCCCTTTTCAGTTTTTATCTGAACCAGTGTACATGCTCCAGTCTAGCCAGAACTCACAGCACATGAAGTCCATAGCAGATAAACCCCTCAGGAACAGAAACAGGAGTAGTGATACCAGGTGGGTAGGGGGAAGGAGGAGGTGAGGAGAAGGAAGGGGGAGCCAATCGCAATCATCAACACACACCCACCCACCTCCCCAGGGGAATGAACAGTGGAAACCATGGGGGAAGGAAGACAGTGGTCAGTGTAAGATATGAAAATAATAATTTATAATTTCTCAAGGGGTAATGAGGGGGTGGGGGAGAGAAACTGATACCAGGGCTCAAATATAAAGTAAATGTTTTAAAATAATTATGGCAGCATTTATATATAAATATGCTTGGTGCAATTGATGTATGGATTATTATAAGGGCTATAAGAATTCTTTATAAAATGATCTTAAAATAGTAATTAAAGATTCAAATTGGTGGCTGAAAAAGTGAACCACCTATTCAGCCATCCTAAAGGTCTTCTTTCACCTAGAACCATGATTTTAAGATTCTTTCTTGTATTTCTTAACAAGACAGCTCTTTTTTCTAATCATTGAATAATGATATCATCTAATATTGGTAAACATCAGAGTAAATAAATGAGTACTTCTACTAGAGATCCAGTCCATGTATTCATGGGCTTATTCCAAACTACTTGCTTAAGCATGTCTCACTGCTCATTGGGTGACTACAGATACGTTCTCTAAGTAATATACTTGAATTAGTATTGAGATGCCACTAACAGACAGCAACAGTTCAATCAATATAGTGATTTCTTTGGGGATCTGCTGGACCAGTTGAATTCAAGGTAGATTGTTCATTTAAAAGGTTTTGTGGATTCCGAAGGGATAACTTCATAGATTTTCTGGAAGGAAATAGAACAATTACTGAGGTTCATTAGGAAGAATTTATAAGAAAATTGAAGCTAGATTGGCAAGAAAAAGAACAGGGAAAGTGTGATTCTAAGTAATTTCATTTTGTGTTTCATTGTGTTTTTCTTTCACCTCAACAACTAATTTGCTTATTTTTTTTAAGGATAGCAAGAATTGGCCTAAAAAGGGTTTTTGGGAAATCTTGCACCATTCTCTTAAAGTCCATGAATATCTGAAGAATTTGAGTCCCTCAAGGATGATAAAGTACCTGATTTGATGTGGTGTCCATGGAAGAATCAAGAAGTACTGAGGGAAGAGAGCAAGAGAAATGGGAAATTTTCAGAAGGGCAGAAACATGGATTAAGGATTTACTGAGAAACAATAGTCTTGTATTTGATGAGTTAGTTTAATAAAAGTTTTATGATATTGTAGCATTCTTCCTTTTCTCCTTATTGTCATTTTGGACATCCTTATATATGTAGTGCAACTACTGGGGATTATGGGAAGCCTACAATTACTTTTATAAGTAACAACTTAATATATTCCAATGGACTATAAAGTTTATGTATTTTGGAATCCCACTAGCCGTGAAAGAGAGTTTCTGTTGCACCACATCCGTACCAGGCTTGGTGTTATTTCTAGCTTCAATTTTTTAAAAAAAATTCTAATAATATGTCTTGATATCTCTTGATTGTTGCTTTGCTTTGTAATCCCCCAATTTCTTATTAAAGTAACCCCATTCAAGCCTATGCTTACTTTTCATCTCTGCAGCTGATTTGGTGCTCAATTTTGTAACTTTTGAATTATTGAGTTCTAAGACTTCTTTACTTGATTTACTTATGAATCATATATCACAGCTGTGCTTGAATATACAAAGGGTTTCAAAAAGTGTTGGGGAATTCCATTAATTTCAGTTTTCTACAAACACTGAGGAACTCAGACCATGGTAGGCTCATTGAATACAAGTTGGGCGGCATAACTAAGGTCTGAAGTTTGAATTCCCCAGTTGCTCTGCGTGAAAAGTGAGGCTGTCTGCTCCTGTTACAAAAACAGTTATTTTAAAATTTAGCACCTTATCATTTGATCTCCCCTGTGATTCATTTAAAATTTGTTCAAGCTTTTAATATTTATTTCCAAATGAGGTTGCTATCTGTTTTACTTGGCTTTTGTTGTTAGAGCTTTAAAATTTTTTTTTTCTGCATATGAAATCCAGGATTGGTAAATCATTAGAGATAGTATGGTTCCATGAGGGTATGGCAGAGGATATTGGAAAGTAATAAGAAGCTAATAATAATAAGTACAAGAAAAAATGAAGAAAATATTCTAAAATTGATTGTGGTGAATTGTACATCTTTTCTTGATGGGACTGATTTATTGAATTGTGCATGTAGATTAAGGACTAATAAATCTGTTAAGAAGAGATTTGCAGCTTCTAAAACACAAAGGGGAATTTATACTCTATTTTATTCTAACCTTAGGTCAACTATGACTCCGAACTGAGTCCATAGCAGCGAGATTGGTTTTGAGTGAGTCTAGAAAGTTCCATTGTCTTAATAATGTCATCAGAATATAAGTTTATACTTTTAGCAAAAATTCAATTATTCTTTATTTTGCATAACTTGTTTTCATGTTGTATCGATGCACAAGCAAATTTGGTGAAAAAAACTGATGGTGCCAGGCTATCAAAAGATATAGTGTCTGGGATCTTATAGGCTTGAAAGTAAACAAGCAGCCCTCTAGCTTCAAAGCAAAAGTCCATAAGGAAGAAGCACACTAGCCTCTGGGACCACAAGATGTTGAAGGAATCAGGTATCAGGCATCAAAGAACTAAAAATTATAATATTGTAAATTAGGGGAAGTGCAGGTTGGAGACCCAAAGTCCATCTGTAGGTAATGGACTCTCTCTTATAGAGGAGTCTCGGGGAGGAGATGAACCAGTTAGGGTGCAGCATAGCACTTATAGCACATACAATTTTCCTCTAGTTCTTCAAGGCTTCTTCTGCTCCACTATCATGATCCCAATTCTACTTTAGAAATCTGGCTAGACCAGAGGATGTAAACTGGTACAGATAGGAGCCGGAAACAGGAGTCCAGGACAGATAGTCCCTTCAGGACCAGTGGTGATGGTGGCAATTCTGGGCAGGTGGAGGGAAGGTGGGGTAGGAAGGGGGAACTGGTTATAAGGATCTAAATATAACCTCTTCCCTGAGGTACAGACAATGGGGAAGTGGGTGAAGGGAGACATCGGACAGTGTAAGATATGACAAAGTAATAATAATTTATAAATGATCAAGTTTCATGAGAGAGGGTGGAGTGGGGAGGGAGGGAAAAATGAGGAGCAGGTGCCAAGGACTTAAATAGACAGCAAATGTTATGAGAATGATCAGGGCAATGGATGTACAAATGTGCTAGACATAAAATGGACTTAAGTACAGATTGTGGTAAGAGTTGTATGTGCCCCCCAATACAATTACTTTTTAAAAAAGCTATTGCCAACCCCAAGGGATTCTATATTTTTTCCTGTTACCTTTGAGACATCATTTATCTTTGTATCTTACAGTTAGTTCTAATACCAACCTTTTTGAGATATAAAAGTTTAGCTTTTTAAATTTTTCAGTGCTACTTATTGAAAAGATTGTTCGTTTCTCTTTCGAATTCCCTTTGCTTCAATGTCCAAGATCAGTTGAGTGTATTTGTTTGATTTTTATCTAACCAGTCATTTTACACAATATTATGAACTCACATTTCAAAGAGGTTGGAAATTGATGTTATAATCTGCACATGAAGAGTTATATAATAAAAAAATTATGATGAGAATTGGATTACAGATGATTTTGCGTTGTATTGCACACACATAACTGAATGATGCTTCTTTTTTTTATATTATCCACTGCACCTCAAAGTAGACCTGGTGATACAATGGGTTAAATGCCAGGGGCATTGGTTACCATATCTTGGGAGGAAGAGGGGGTGTTGTGCTTGTTAATATTTCCAGTCCTGGGGCCCTGGGGAGGAGCTCTACCTACTCTTTGCCATCATTCTGAGTCAGAAATGCTTTGGAGCCAATAGGATTATTGGACTTTTCCTGTCTATCATCCTAAAAATGGAATTAATTTCATTTTATCTATACATAAAACTATTTTGACTATTACATCATAAATACATTGAAATATACATTTAAGCAGCCTTACTGAAAAGACAAAATTTGATCAATTATGAATCTGAATCTTTTCCATACATTGGAGGCCTTTGTATGTTCTATTGAAAATTCCAGCTGACATGTATGAGTATGTGATCTAAATAAATCATTTGATTAGGTTAACGATAGAGAGTGTCCCACGTTTTATAATTTGCGAAGCAACCTCAGTGCAGTTACCTATACTTCCAGCAGTGCAAGTGAAGGCGTTGCTCTGACTGAGAGATGACGTTGTCTGCGCCATACAGATTCACCGTCTGAAAAACCGAAGGATTCTGCAGGTTCTACTGCTCGGTAGGCTCCCCACGAGTCCAAATTGACTTGTTGGCAGTGTGTTCGGTTATTTGTTTTAGCAACAAAGCAATCCTGTACTATGTTTACTTAGCTTCCCATTGAAGAACAGTGTGGAAAAATGAATGCAGAAACAAGATACCTCCTAAAAATTCTACATAAAATTCTGTAGATACCGTTTCAGCTCATTTCTGAAACTTGTAATGAGTAGCCAATAGAGAATTGTTGAGACTCACACAGATGCAGCTTCTAAAAAAATCCCTCAGCCACTCCTGTGACTATGCATGTGTGTTATTTCTGTCTGTATTGAGTGGAATAGAGACAGATGCTTTGTTTTAAAAAGGGGCACTTCTGGAATTCAGGATTCTAATCCAACTTCTACTTGTCTGTGGTCACTCCAGTTAAATGTTCTGGTTTTTAGTTTCCTCCCATAGAAAAAGAGAGGGGTTAAACGAAGTCTCTAAAGTGCCTTCAGTTATATATAGTCTCATAATTATTCTACTTTTTAAAATGTTTTATGCACCAGAAGAGTTGATACACAAAACACTGTCTAAGATAACAAAACTCCTTTAGAAAAAAATCATTCATATTCTTAAATGTTTTTGAGAATTGTGATTTTTCTTTTCGTATCACTGCCCTGGTGGTAGTAGGAAGCCTAGCCTTGCTCCTGGAGAGCTGCTGCTGGATTTGAATTGCCAATCTTGTGGGTCACAGTCCTGCACACAACCCCTGTGCCACTGGAGTTCAGCTAGAGAATTATGATTTTTTCATTAATAGGATTTGTTTAAAGCAGCATATATACAGCCTTTGATTTCATTAAATAGAATTGAGCATGAATCTTATTTTACTAATGCAAACTTAAATTCCTATAAACATTCAAGCCCTATAAAATGGCAATGCATATATTTTTTCTTTATTTAGTTTCTCATTTGAACTTCAAATACAGCTGGCTTCTGAAAGATAAAATTGACCAGCATGATAAAATCAGTTACCTTTTCCTTTTGTTCTTTGGAAAAATCACCAGGAAATTTTATCTTCAAGTCCTGAGGAATAAGTTGCTCTACTACAGAAGGTCTGTTACTTCCTTCTAGGTCAATTGACGCTTCTTGGGAAATCTGAAAACAAATTTTGTGTACATTTTTTTTCTGGTCTTGGGTTGTAATGTACAATGAGACTGATATACATCACGCAGGGATTGGTCAATAAATGATGCAAATGGAGAGATTGCGAACAATGTGCTTCACCAGTCATTTTGTCATACAGTGGTGGCTTTTGTATTGCCGGAATTTTTGTGGCAGTTTGTGAGATGCAGTGATGGTGATATTTCAAATACTAGTAAGATTACCTATGATATCAGGAATCCAGAAAGCTCCCATGATAAGAAAGTGTGGAAAGACATTTCTAGAGAGCTGTATCTGCAAGAAAGTGGTGGATGGGAAGAGTGAGTTAGTGAAAACATGGAAACCATGACTGTTGTCTGGTCTACAGCTGCAGGACAAGCCCCTAATGTCAGAAAGAGGTCACAATGCTACTGACGGGGAAAAAAACGACCTCTTCCAAAGTAGAGTCTACTTTATGAAATGGATGAAGTAAAGCTTTCGGGACTCTTATTAGATGAGATGGCACAACTCAATAGGAGAAGAAATAGATGCAAATATTTATTAGCAATTGTAACATGGAATGTACTAAATGGAAAGTAAAATTGTAAGTAGTCAATAGTTAAATGAAAAGCTTACAGGTTGATATCCTAGATATCAGTGGGTCGGAAAGGACTAGTAATGGCCATTTTGAATCAGACAATTATAGACTATACTACATATGCCAAGAATGAAAGTTGTGTAGAAATGACCTCACATTTATTATCTCAAAGCAAAAAAAAAAGATAAAAAAGTCATGACTATCAAGTACATGTTGATGTATAATGATCTAGAGATATTGTATTGAATTGAAAACACTGGTTAAATGACATATATAAGAAAAGATTCATGTCTGTCACAATTTCAAAGAGAGGTGATACAAGAGAATGCTGAAATGATGGAAAAATATCATGGTATCACATACAAATAAACTATGTTGTGAAAATGATTTTTAAAATGTACACCATAGGGGGAATGCCAAAATTTTGGAGCCAGATTCAGTAGAGGTTATAGAATAAATATGAATAATGTCAGATGGACTTGTTTTGGAAGCAGGAGAGTCTGATTGTGATGAAAAGGTGTCTTACTGAATGGATCTTAACAAAGTCTGGGTATTCTTGTGAAGACTGGGAATTCCAGACCACTCACTTGTGATCATGTGGAACTAGTACATACAGCAAGAAGCAGTTGCTTGAATATAATAAAGGGATATCGAGTGATTGAAATTCAGAAGAAAGGGTATTAGCATTGCATTCTTTCACCATACTTATTGAATTTTCATGTTAAGTCAAGAACCAGAGAAGTAGAACTATATGAAGATGAACGTGTCTTCCACATTGGAGAGTCTGTATTTTGAAGATGACACACTTTGCCTGCAAAAAGGAGAGAAAATTTAAAATTATTGATGGAATTCAAAGGCTACAACTTTCATTATGGATTATACTCAACATATTTACATTACATTTATATTGTTACAAATTATCAGTCAAAATGTTATAATAAGTGCAGAATACATTGAAATTGTGTCGTATTTTAACTATACTCATAATCAATAGTTATGGTAGCTTAAGTCAAGAAATCAAACAACATGTTGCAATGTACAAATGTGTTCTCAAGGATAACTTTAGAATGCTAAAGTGTCAAGATTTAACTTTGAGGAGTTAGGTGCACCTGAGCTAAGTAAAGCTATTTTCAATAGCTTCATGTGCTTGAAAAACTGGATAAGAAATAGGGAAGTTGAAAAAGAATTGATTCCTAGAACAGCCACATGCAGAAAAGTGAACCAACCAGAATAAGAACAGGCAGACCGTTACTTAGAAACCAGAATGATAACACTTCCACTCACTTAGTTTGGGCATGCAATTAGGAAGGACCAGTTTCTTAAGGAGGACATGCTTTTGGGGGAAAGATAGACTTTGTGAAAAAGAGGATGACATTCAATGTGATAAAGTGACTTAGTGCCTACAGTAATGGATTCACATAAGCCAGGGCTTGGAGAATGTCATGGAAAGATTCCATTATTTAATTCTACTTTTTAACAACTGCTTTGAAGTCACCTGGTACAACAGTGATTCTAAGGATGGCTCTGAAGCAGACTATATTTAACTCTATTGTACACAAGGCTCTGAAGCAGGCTGCAATTTACTCTATGTATGGTACACAAGAGTGTCTACAGTCAGAAACAACTTCAAGGTACCTCACAGCAATTAGACAACCAAACAAAATACCAAAAGGAGGTGGCGATAGCCTACTCTGCTTCTAAACACAAGGTCAAGCTATTCAAACCCACAGCAGAAAAATGGTTTTCAGCTTCTATAAAAATGTGGCCATCTAGCTCAGAAGCAACAAAACTCACATGGAAGGACACTAGCCTGTGTGACCACAAGGTCACAGAGATCAGTTATCAGGCATCAAAGAACAAAAAATCATATCATTGTGTGCCCGCCTTACTGATATGATCATTGAAGACAAATGTGGCAAAGAAAGTTGAAGGTGCCGGCTATCAAAACCTAGAACGTGTGGGCTCTTACAGGTTTGAAAGTGAATAAGCGGCCATCTAGCAGGGAAACAACAAACCCACATGGAAGAAGTACACCAACCTGTGTGATTATGAGGTGTGTATGAGAACTGGCATCAGGCATATAAGACCCAGAACAAAACCATACCCAATGTGAATAAGAGGGAGGGAGCATGGACTGGACACCCAATGCCAATCTGTAGAGAATTGGAAATCCCCTCACAAGTTCACAGGGAAGAGATAATCCAGTCAGGGTGCAGTATACCACTGATGAATGACACAACTTGCCTCTAGTTCTTTGATGCTTCTTTCTCCCCACTATCATGACCTCAATTCTACCTTACAAATCAGATTAAACCAGAACATACACACTGCTACAGATAAAAACTGGTTGCACTGGGTATCCACAATAGATAAACCCCTCAGGCCAACAAGGAGAATAGAGATACCATGAGGATTAGGGGAAGGTGGGGGTACAAAAGGGGAATTGATCACAAGGATCAATCTAGAACCCCCTCCCAGGGTGATGAATAAAGGAAAAGTGAGTGAGGAGTGATGGAAGACAAAGTAAGAAATGGGGAAAAAATGATCTATAACTTATCAAGGGTACATGAGGGAAGGCAAGTAGGAGAGGGAAGGAGGTAGAAGAAATGGGGAGCTGACATCAGGGACTCAAGCGGGAAGAGAATGCTTTGAAAATAATGATGGCCGCATATGCGTAAGTGTGCTTGACACATTGGAGGAATGTGTGTATTGTGATAAGAGATGTAAGATCCCCCAATAAAAGTATTTTAAATAGATAAATAAATAAAAGATACATGACCAAAATGGCAAACAGGAATGTTCAATGTTTTTTTGTAAGGTTGCTGTATAAGGCTAGTTGGTTTAAAGGAACAAACCAGAGACACTCACCCGTGTTTAAGAAATAACTATATCGGGAAGCAACTTTATATCAAGAAGGCATCCCAGGCTTGTTTAACTGAAATCCATCAGTCCAAGGCCAGCTGAGCTCCTCTTTAGATGCACATAGCTGCAGGCCAATTATGCCAAAAAGTGGAAGCTGGGAACAGGGATACTACAGGCTGGTGAGTGCAATGTCATGTGGATCCAAGTTCTGTGGAAGCATGGTAGGGAGCCGCCATCGGTGATGGTTGGCCTTCTCCCATGTAGTCACTCATTGCACCATATGGAGGCCCAGTAAGGAACAAGTTGAAGTGGCAGAGGCATGGCCTCTCTTCAATCTTGCTCTTGCACCCAAGGCCACAACCCGAAGAAGGTGTCATTAAGCTATCACTTCATTGACAAATTGAACTTTTCTCCTAGAAGTATCTACTTACCACAGTCACTATGAGCCAGAAACAGCTGGATGACAGTTTTTTTTAATTTCTTTTCTTTAACTAGAGCGCTATTCAAAGTAAGTACCTGTCGATCACCAAGAGGAGATTATTTATTTTGTGACTCGGCTCATAGAGCCATGTCTTGAAATTGACAAAGGACTGTGTATGTATGCTGTGAACCTTAAAGAATGCTTTCAGGCAAAAAAGCAGGAAGAGTTGCAACATACAGAAACAGACACAAGATTGAGAAAGAGCAAGGAGAAAGCAGAGGCAAGAGACCTTCTAAATTAGCTAGAACATGAGGCAAAGCTGTTCATTGAAGAAGACAAGTGGTCTAGAATGGGCATAGTAGCAGAAAGAAGAAAATAGCTGGAGGGGGTCTTCTTACATACAGCAGGGCCAGGAGGAGGCCTGCATGGCTTAGAGCATCTGTGAGAGTTGCTCTTCCTTGAAAAAGGGAGTCAGCCTATCTGCCTTCCATTCCTGAACCTGTGTTGTAGTGTGTTGACCTTGATTTCCGGTTGTGCCCAGTTATTTCTTTCATATGTAATTCAGCTGCAAAGGTGTTGGGTTGAATTGCAGAACCCCAAAGGGAAAGGAGAGAGTGTGGTTGGGAGTGAAGTAAAGCAGGTGTCTGTGATGGTGTGGTGTAGCTGTAAGGAGAATGAAGAAATCCAGGACATATTGGACTTCTGTCTCATATGAACTGGTTTTGTACTGATTCTTTCATGTAAGTATTCTTATGCCTAACTATCCATCTGTTCATAATTTAACATGTTTTGTTCATTCAAACTGATGAGTGAGATATCATTGAAATAAAATTCTCTCATTTTTGTGTTGTTGTGGTAAGGTATTTTAGAGTCAGTTCCAAGCCATATCAACCCTTCGAGCAACAGAATGAAACACTGTCCATTCCTGGTTCATCCTCACAACTGTTCTTGGGTTTCAGATCTCTGTGCTGCCACTGTATCAATCCATCTTGTCAAAATGTTTCATTCTTGTTTTACTGCTCTGCTTCTTTTTCATCACTTCTTGTAAAAGTGAGATAAAACTAGGGGTCATAGTTCTTATGTGACCCTTAAAAAAGGAATCCCATGATATAATGAGTTATGCATTGATCGCAGTTTGAACCCACCAAACCCTCTGCTGGAGAAAGAAGACTCTGTCTTCTTCCTTCCAGATTCACTGTCTCAGAAATATAAAGAAGCAGCTCCATTCTGTCATATTGGGTCACTTGAGACACAGCTGTCTCAGCGGTTTTGATAACCATTATAAATAATTTTATTTAGTCAAGAATATCCCACAGGCTAAGCGCAAGTACAATTAATATGTAAAATTGCAATATAGCAGAACGCATTTACACTTTTGGACACATTCACTTTACGAATGAATAAGATCATAACTGAATAGCTACCAATTTTTGCTGATACATGTATTTCTGAAAGGCACGCGTGCCACACAACCAATTGTTCTTATTTACTCTTTATCTTCACTTATCTTTATCTTTCATGAATAAGATTGAGAGACTCTTCCAATACAATTCGTGATTCATAATGATTCCTATTTTAACTTTTTCTGCCTATTGTACAGGTTATATCTTTATAAGTGTATCAGTTTTGTGTCTTAGAAACAGAATTAATTAATATTTACAGTTTAATTTGATTAAGTCAGCTTTAGCTTTAGATACTAGTATGGTAATAACTAGCTTTCAAAATTTGATAATTTCTATTTAATATTTTATGTGTTAGTTTAATATAAGCAGTAACAACTATCAGGAGAATTAAATATCCTAATATACTATTCCAGTATGACTCAGTCAATCAAAAAGTCATGCTCACTGTCATTTAATCTATTGAGTCTCATAGTCACACAACAGGACAGAATTAGAACTACTCCTTTCCATGATGATTTAAAACAATCATCGTTACTGGAGTAGACAGCTCCATCTTTCTTCTTCATAGAGAATGTTGTGTTCAAACTGCCAACCTTGCAATTAGTAGTTCAATGTGTAGCCTCTTAGAGCATCATAGCTCCTATCTGGCTATTAGCTGCTGATTTTTGTTGTTTCATTTTCCAGCTCTCTGATCCTTTTGTGGTTATACTACAAGAAAGGCAGTGATTCCATACTCTCATCTTATTTTCTATTGATAAATTGATATCTGAAACTATGATAATTATGAGAGGCTAGCACTGAGACAAAGTGATCCTGATTATCTGAAGGAGAGGATATAGTGTTTATAGTAAGAATTAATGCACTTAAATATTTTATCTTCTTAAAAGGAATGTTAAGTAAGGACTCTGCCACAGAGTTCTAAGCAGTAGATGTGAAGTTAGTGTGAATCAATAGGTTGCAACAGAGCTTAGCTGGTGGACACTAGGAAATACTCTATGGTTCTCTCAAGTTTACCTGATCCAAGCAATTAAAAAGGAGGCTTGTCCAAAGGCATTTTTCTTTCAACCAGAGCCTTTGAATGTCTTCTCTCTAATCACGTCTTCTTCTGGTTTTCACCTAGAATAAATGATTAATGCATGCTAAGTATACCAAACTGGTATCCCTGCCCAGATCCCTTTGCAGAACATCAGGATTCTTTATCTCAGTGCTTATTTAACATCTGTTTTAGAGCTGCAAGAAGAGGTTTCAAAAAGGTACTTCTGCTTTCTGCTCTCTGACTTGTTCTTCCCATAACTTTCTAACTTGATAAATCCTCACAAGTGAATCAACTGGTGTAAAGGGTCATCAATCCTTCTTATATATGCACTCCAAATGTGGTAACTGATTTTTCTCAGGTCACTCAGTATCGCACAAGGTAAGGCAGAAGTCAGTTTCCCTGTCTCATAGAATTATCAGGTATCAGAAATTAAAAGGACACAATAATTTAGGCATTGGTCTTGCTTTCACTGTGGCAAAGATGATCTGTGGATGTTAATAAAGTTCCTGGTTTATATTTGAATTAGTTTAATGGAGCTTCTTCTATGACCCCTTGTCTCTGGTCATAGCCAATATAAGAACTACAGGCAAAATGCATACAGAGAGTGCAAAAAGCTATGTTACTCTACAAGGGGAGTTTTAACAAAGGTTTAGGATTAGAGTTATGTATTGAAAGACTTAGAGCATTTTTCCAAGATGGAGTGAGAGGTCGTGAAGGCACTGTATATGTACTCTCTAGATATCTGTCTTCAGCATCTGAAAATAATCAAAAGTGCCCGTTCTTAAATTTTTTTTCCATCACATGATGCTACTACTGTTTCTTTCCCAGTCTCAGATGTTTCATTTATTCTTAAAGCAACACTTTAACACTTTGTAGCTGTTTTCCTAAGTGATTAGAAGTGAGATTATAGAGTATGGAAACATAAAAAACTGTATCATATTTGTAAACAGTGTAACTAATATGAATCCTACTTTTATGAGCAGCATGGATTTTAGACCACATGGCAAAAAAAGTTTGAGTCATAGAAAATTGTATTTTAGGATAAAAACTTCCTGTCCACTCTCCTCAATAATTTTAAAATTTGAGTTTGTTAAATCACGTTAGGCTGATAATTTTTACATACACAAGTGTTATGTTTTCCCTAAGTTAAAAAGGAGGTCGTTTTCTGATGCTTCCCTGTAATATGAGGTTACAAGAAGAAGTCACAAGATCATTATAACACCATCTGTTCCAGCTACTTGTTTTGGTCTCATGTTTTTCAGTGTCCTCACAGATCTGTCAACAAACTGCCAATTAATTATGAAAACCTAACAGGTTGTCAGAGGTTGCTATACTGAGAATGTGAGATTAGGAATCAGAATATCATGGGACTGATTACTGCTGATTTCCACCAATTTCCAGAACACCTTCTGTGGTGAGCAAACTTTTAAAGACACAGAAATTAGACATGTGAATCCTATAGATGGATTAAAATGGGATCATCATTCTCTTTGAGGCCTTTGAGAAGGGACTTCACTTTTGTTTCAGTTGCTATCTGTAGGCTATATACTCTTGGATTGGATTGAATTATTTTTCTTAGTGATATTGTAGTAGAGACTATTTTATGTGGTAGTTATTCACAAAAACAATAAACACAGAAACTACTTTGTGCCTTGTCACTCATCTTTCAAGTGTGACTACTTTATCCCCAAACTTAAATTGCTATCTGTAACAAAAGTCAGAGCACTTCACATATATATATATAGGTATATATGTATATATATATGATTTTTGGTTTTAGCTCTATCTTTATTTCTAAGATCAAGTCAATCATTGTTCGATTTTGCTATGATGGTCTATAAATTGGTTTTACATATGTAAAGGAATTTCCAAAATTTCAGAGAAAAAATTTTCATTTTCTTTTGATCTCAAGTTTGCACGAACTTTTGAAGGCCCCTCCAATTTATGTGGATATAAAAGAGAGAGAACTTACTGTCATCCAGTTATTTCCAACTCACAATGAAACCATAAGCTGAGTAGAAGTCTATGAGTTTCCAAGGTTGTACTTCCTAGGGAGAGAAAGTCTCATCTGTCTCCCTCAGAGTGGCTAGTGGGTTTGAACTGATGATCTTGTAGTTAGGAGTGCAACATACAGTCCCCTTTGCTACTAGTGTGTCTTATATAACTTATAATAGATACAGATATGCATTAAGTGTAGCACTGCTATTGAGTTAATTCTGACTGACAGAGACCATTTAGAGTGGAGTAAAATTGTTCCATAGAACATAAGAGGCAATGCATCTTTACAGAGGCAGACAGCTATGTCTGAATGTCCAACATCTCAGCAGCCCAACACAACTCCCCCTGCCACCACGCAAATATTTATCCATGCAATTTGTAGTTATTAATAGATTTTAGACATGGAAACCATTACTCAAAATAGTCACTGACATCAAGCTGATTCTGATGCATAGAGACTATATACATCAGGGTAGAACTATCTCTGAGTTTCCAAGGCAGTAACTCATTAGGGGAGTGGGTACCTTTATCTTTCTCTCAAAGAGTAGCCCATGATTTTGAACAGTTGACTGTGTTAGTCCAGGCAATCTATAGGAACAAATTTCATAGACATGCATATGGATATAAAGAAAGGGTTTATATACAAAAGAAATGGAACACTGAGAAAGCATCCCAACTCAGTCCAGTTCGAAGTCATAAGTCCAATATTAGTCCATATGCCCGATACCAGTCTATAATGTGTCCGTCTGACTCATGAAGTCACAGGTGAGTGGGCACAGAGTCCCAGCACTGGCAGGGGTCCCCTCAAGGCTCCATTCCAGGTCTCAGGATCCACCAACAGCATCCAGTGGTGGTAGAAGCAACTCATCAATGACAGGAGTCTCCACGTGGCATCTCCAACTTCAGAGGTCTGGCTCCATTGGGGCAAAGCCATGTGGCTTCTCCGGCTACTCAAACACTGCCATCTTGTCTTGTCGGTGATTAATCCTCTCTGAAACTATCTCCCAAAAACCTGGAAGATTGCTTCTCATCTTCACGAGGGAAATATCGCGGGATTTCCCAGGAGAAAGCCATGCCCACACGGAGGCCTCATTGGCTACTCAATGGCTATCTCCAGATTAACAGGCTAGACTCCACCCCTACATCTCAATCATGAAATTAACATAAGCACACGACCACCACACTGACCTTGTGACTAGTAGCCCAATGTGTAACCACTATGCCACCAGGACCCATGGTGAAAACCACAACTACCCATGAAAAAATGTGTTGCTATTGTTGTTGATAATCTAGGATAAACACAATTCAGATATCTTGCATATATTGCACCGAAGATACACGAAGGGAAAATGATCACCTTTATTTCCAATTCCCACAACTTTTTAAAGCTTCCTTATAAACATTATCTGATTTGTAACAACAGTTCATAAACTTGAGGGAAATATTTCATCCTAGTTGATTCCATTGCAGTGAGATTTTTTTTTTTTGCCTTCAATGGAGAAATATTTAAGGAGAAAGTTAATTTGAATCAACCTGTGGGAACAAATTCACCCCAGAACTATGAGGTATTCAGTCCCTTATTTAAAATATACTAAAATTGTTTCACTGTTTTTAGAGCGGATGAAAAAGTAGTATTCATGTAAAATTTGGTATATAAACACGCAGAAAGAGGGGAAGAGAGAGAGTGTGTCTTTTAATGATCATTTCAAGGAATCAAGAACCCCATCTTTACACAATAGGCCATACTGTTTTTGCCTTTCTCTTTTCTTACTCTCCTGGCTGGAAACAAAGGGAGCATAAATATTTGGCGTCCGGTGGAAAATCTCTCTTCCCTAGTTGATTTGGTTTGTTTTATTCTTGGGCATTATCTTGGATCTAAAATATTCCATCCAGTTGTCTTATAAACAAACATTAGCTTCTGCGAAAAGGATTGGACTATACATCAAAGTGACAAAAAGGGATGGATTGTGAGTGAAAATATTTAGTTTTCTCAGGTTAGTTTTCTGATGTTTGACAGCAATTGTAGACATTGGAATTGTGTACAGCACTCTCAGAATGAAGGAAAATAAGATATTTTTGTTAGCTGTGAATGTGATACCATTTTTATTCAATTATATAATGATTTTGTAGTAAATATCAGAAAAAATTGAGTCAGGTGATACTGTAGTAAAATTTTTAATAATAATAAGTCAATTCATCTGTTCTTTCAGTAGGAGACTACTGGAGAAACTAATATTATTCAAATAATCATATACGTAGTATATAATGGAGCCCAAGTGGTTTAGCTGTTACATGGCGGGCTGCTAGCCATGAGATAAGCAGTTCAAAAGAACAAGCCAGAAAGCATAAGAAAGATGTTTTCTAGTTTCTTATAGAGTTACATTCTCAGAAATTGAAAGCAGTGTTTTTTACCCTGTCTATAGGATCACTTTTAGACTATGTACACTTGATAGCCATGAGTTTAGTTTGTTTTGTTTTGAGCAGTATATAATTACAAAAAGATGCTCTAAAATGAAAGAAAACTGAAAAGTGAGAGTATATAATAAAAAAAAATGCCACTCAGGTGTGGGAGTTATTTAATCTTGTGTTAATTTCAAGATTGGAAATGTAGGGGTGGAGTCTAGCCTGTCAATCTGGAGCTAGCCAAAGAGACCTCTGTGTGGGCATGGATTTTTCATGAGAACTCTGGGAAATCCAATGCTGAGGTGTTTCTAACACCACTGGATACACAAGACCCTGCACCCACTGACCTGTGATTGTCCTGCCATCATTTCATGTACTTTGTGAGTCTGAAGAGGACTTATGGATTGGTATTTGTCAAATGGGCTAATACTGGACTTCTGGATTGAACTTTACTGGATTGGGATGCTTTCTCAATATTCCATTTCTCTTGCATATAAACATCTCCCTTATATACATATGTCTATGATTTTTGTTTCTCTACTCTACCTGGATTAACCCAGCCAGCCTAATATTATTGTAAAGGAATCTTGAGGCAAGGTTTTGATATGTAAGTCATTGGTGATTTCGCTTATATACAATATTTTCCTTTTTTAATGTCTTAAGGTACATGTTAGGAAAAAAGATACAGGTGAGGAAGATAATTGCTTTGATGGCTGGTTCAACTGGGTTACTTGATTTTTTTGCATTGGTTCAAAAATTTTCTTTTTTAAATATTTCTATTGGGGGGGGTCTTACATCTCTAATCACAATCCATACATTCCTCTAATGTGTCAAGCACATTTGCACATATGCCACCATTATAATTTTCAAAGCATCCTTTTTGCATTCACTTGAGTCCCTTATATCAGCTCCCCATTTCTTCCCACGTTCTCCCTCCCCTACCCCCCTCATGAATCCTTGATAAGTTATAGTTTATTTTTCCATATCTTACACTCTCCTCTGTCATCCCGCACCCACTTTTATGTTATTCAGAAAGGGGTTCCAAGTTGATCCTGTAATCAATTCCCCCTTTCCTCTCCTGCCGTCCCCTAATCCTCTTGGTATCTCTACTATTCTTGTGGTTCCTAAAGAGTATGTCTATCCTGGATTCCCTTTGTTGTGGGCTCTTATTTCTGGCAATATGCATTTACTGGTCTAATTGATTTGTAAAGTAGAATTGAGGTCATGATTGTGGGGTGAAGGAAGCACCAAAGAGCTAGAGAAAAGTTGTGTGCTTCATCGGTGCTATAAAGCACTCTGACTGGCTCATCTCTTCCCTGTAACCCCTCTGTGAAGGGATGAACAACTGTCTATAGATGGGCATTAAGTCTCCACACCATGGTCCCCCTCATTAACATTGGATATGGTTTTATCTGGATCTTAGATACCTTCTACCAGATCCCATCGACACCTCTTGATCACACAAGCTGGTGTGCTTTTAACATATCAGCTTTGTTGCTTCTCTATTAGATAACTGCTTATCTATCTTCAAGCCTTTAAGACCCACACAATGTATTTTTTGATAGCTGGGCACCATCACCTTTCTTTAACACATTTGCTTATGCATCCATTTTGTCTTTAGCAATCATATATTTAGTGAATTTTTAAAAATTTGCAGCACTAAAATGTAACTTACAGAGGGCTTGGAGCAAAAATGAGCAAGTTAACTTCGAAGAGTTGAAAAAAGTTCAGTGTGCCTATAAAAAACACTGCATGATTAAAGATACCGAGGAAAAGACATGAAACCTAACTTTGTGGAACTGCAAAGGCCATGCCAAGTCAACTCATTATTCTCCTTTACGATTAAAGTGAATATGCTAAGATTATTTTAAAAGACAACAGCATCAATATGTTTGGGTGTAAAAGAATTGGGCCATTTTGATAATGGAATGAAAGCAAATGAAGAGTACTTGTGAAAATCAATATGGAGGAGAATGGGAGAGTTCAGGATAGAAGTGGTTTCCATAATTGAATTCACATGGTGCAATAGAATTGATGAAGAATTAATAATATAATAGGATATTTCGAGGGTATAATTAAAATTATTTTAATTAAGTAATTAATATGTAAGAGATAAGAGAAAGATAAAATGTTTCACTTTCATTCCAATGAGAAAATGGATGAATGAAAATCTGCTACAAAATGACTTTATTTGGAAGTATGAGTATGCAGTATGTAAGGACATGCTTCTGACGAGTCAAGTTGTATCTGTTGAGTAGGCTAGTTATACCACTATGGAAATTGGAAGAAAAGAAATGTTCATAAATAAAACTATAAATTATGTTAAGATAATCCGGGCTGAATGCATAGTGAAATAAGTGGCTAGTAATGAGGTATCATAAACTACCATAATTATTCGTCATATTAGGAAATGGGGAATAAGCCTAAAATATCAATGTGATGCAGTTAGAGGATGAAGAGATGTTTTTGTAGGAAGAAGAGATGTTTCATATAGTCAATGAACAGTCAGCACTTTTTTTGGAAAAAAAACTAGAAAGATTTAGAATGTCCACTAGGTGTTGTGACTGCTTATCTGTATTCCTACAAAACATTGCTTTTCATGACATATTTGGAGAAAAAGCATGGATAAAGTGTACTGTGATATGATACAACAGATACAATAAGGTATGCAAGTCTTTCAGAAAATCCCAAAAGGGGAGGTAAGGAAGATTTTTTTTCTAAACATGTCTATCACATCTTTAAGGACAGAAGAAAACATCTGAGTGTTACATTAAAATACATCAAAGAGCATGGTAAATCCTTTGATTAATAAGGCTCTCAAGAAAGCAGATGTAGTAATGGATTTGGACAGAATAGAAATAAGAAACAAGGCAACCCTAAACAACAACTGTAAACTATTTTTCTAGCAGTGAAGGGATTTTGTTGGAGACATTGCTAAAGTGGATATAGCTGAAGTGAAAGAATAGATTTATGTTCTTTGAAGGTAGTATTTATATGAAACAAAATTTATGCTGTTACAACTTCTGTGGTATGCCCAAACACAGAACAAGTGCTAACTTTATAGGACTTTTACTTCTTATACAATGGCATCTTATTGCATTTCATTCTGCTCAGTCTCTACCTGAAAGACTATTTTGTTCATGTCTTGTTAATCTTTATCTGAGACTTATAATAGCTATATTTTGATTAAGCATTACTTATTACCTGCATTTTAAAAGGAGGTAATTTAATATAAATATTTTGATCATTATATTTGTTCTTGATGCTTATAGAATTATCTATGTTTTTATTATATATATATATACCTTCTTTCAACCTGTTTTTTTAAAATAAATCCTTGAATTGGGGATTTTACAGCTTTTTTGACAACCCATGCATCAATTGTATTAATCATATTGTACATACGTTGCCAGCATCATCTTCAAAATGATGAGTCCTAGTGCCCTTGCTCTTTTTTCTCTCTCCCACACACTCCAACCTTCATGACCCCTTGATAACTTTTAACTTGTTATCGTTTACATATTTTGCACCATCTGCTGTCTCCCACCACCCACATTTTGGTTGTTTCTCCCCTGGGGAGGGGGTTAGTACATCAATCCTTGAGAACAATTACCCCTTTCACCCAACATGAATTTATATATATTTTTCCCAATCCATTTTTATAAGTTTCTTTCTTTATTTTCAAGGGTTATATTTGAGTATTCAGTGTTTGAGATGCCTTTTATCCTGACACTGCCATTGAGTCATTTGCTACTCAAAGCAACGATATAGCCAGGATAGGACAGCCCCATGTGTGTTTTTGAGACTCTATGACTTTTTGTAGGAGTGAAAAGTCTCTTTCCTTTTTTCCTTTTTTTTTCACTTGCAGAGCCGATTGTTGGTTTCCAACTGCTAATCATGGTTTTATCAGTCCAATGAGTAACTGCACCAGTTAGATGATATAGATTCAGTCACCAATCTGTAAAAAAAATTAATTGCATCTAAAAATTCCTGAACAGGTCCAGCATGCAGAGAAATGAGGGCGATGGAGCCACCAACACAGGCTCTGGCCATCAGGCACGGTGACACAGATCTAATCTTATTACACATTTTGCAAGGCGTATATAGGTTTCATTGACCAATCATATCATACTTCCTGGTTTCGAAACATATCCTTATGTGGTCATGGGTTTGCAGCATGAAAAACAGTTGACCCACACTGTGGGCTATGTAATTGAGGTGTTGTCAGCCAAGTTATGTAAATGAGGTCTAGCTGGCTGAGCCAGCTGTCCACTTGTCTTCCAAGACTATTTCATCCAATCACATTATAGGACCAACCATCCAATTGCATTGTAGGACACTATCATCCAGTAGTATTACAGGAGCTTAGCTGTTACTATAGGGAGGCTAGAAGCATCCTAATAAGCTGTATCTCAGAGGTTTAAAGCCGAGGGATTTCAGGTAAGCTGGTATGGGGTATTATTGCCTCAAGAATAGAGTTCTTTCCAAGAGTTATAAAAAAGAAGGATACCCACAACTTCTGCCTGACTCAAGACCGGAATATTCAAGGAGACTTGGAAGCGTGGGTTCCAGTTACCGCAGGGCACGGATACCCAGTGGCTTCAAGACTCCTGTAGGAGATGCAGCAGCATCCTGCACTTTCTATGCCTCTCTCCCAGATCCACAAATCCTACTCTGAAAGCCCCCATGTATAGAGATCTATATGTGCTATTGAAGCTATCTTGATGCATTTTGACCCCATGCAACACACTCTCTCTGAACATTTGCAACTTTTATTTTGACAGGTTAAAAGCAGCAAGGATGTTGAAGTGCTGGTCCATTGTGTTGGTTCTTGGATTCACTTTCCTTGAATCAGAAGGAAGACCATATAAAGAAGCAGGATATGGCCTTAAGTCCTATCAGCCTCTGATGAGATTGAGACACAAGGTACAGTCAATAATCTCAATCTGTTCAAAATGCATCATATGAATTTTGTTCATATTTTCTGATTTAGTTTAAATTTTATGATTGACTTCACATTTAAGAGCATGTATTTCAGTAGGGGCATTTCAAGAATAATTGTACATTTTTAAATGCCAAAGAATTGTCCTTTTGGAAATTCTTAAAGAATAGATATGGCTCATTTATAAAATAAATCTATAAAATTATAATGAATAATAACATGGATTTATACAAATACATAGCTATGCTAAAATCTGTGTGATAATATACTTTTAACTATTTTCATATTAATCTTATGCTTAAAACATTTTAGATAGGAAGCCATTATTTTCTACCTTATTATGAAGATTAAAATTCAGTTAAGATGGGGAAAAGTTGACAAAAGAGGAGTGCTTTTCTTTGTAATCATTGGTAATTTTATTTTCATCAAAAATTACAGTATAATGAGCTGTGTAATGTATAATGAAATTTATAATGTTGGGTGAGGACTTCAGTTTCTTTTGTTACACATTCCCAATTTCAAAATATATTGATGTCTAGGTAAGAGCATATGTATCAATTATAGAAATGAAAATGTATAGTAATTTATATTAATCCTTTAATGGCCTTTTATTATTATGAGTACGATAACTTCTTAATCAAATAAAAACTTATGATAAGTTATAACTACCCAAGAAGTGAATAATCAAACTATATAATGCAACAGAATAACTATAACAGAATTTTATTTTGATACCTGCCTTTACAGGTATACTTTGAAATAAATAAATACTATTTATTATATTTTTTCTTTACTTACAATCAGTATATATTATTGATTGCATTTGCATTGTGTATATTTTGCTATTTCTTCCATAAATTTATATGCTGTTGATTAAATAGGTACCATTTATTTTGTATCACACACTAGCCTAAGCCTTTGAATGTGTTATTTTATTTAATTCTGAAGCAATTTAATAAAGATGGTATCAGTTTCATGTTATAAATAAAATTCTTAGAAATTGGAGGTAGGAGGGTATGGTGGGAGGGGTGGGGTGAAGACAGACAATGTCAAGGAGTCTACAAAGGAAAAGAATGTTTGGAATCTGATTGTGGAAGCAATTGTACAATTTTACTGGACGTGATTGAACTATGTAATTATATCATATACATATTACATCCAAATGAATGATAAAATAAATGTTTAAATTATGTATATATAATTCCTTTATATGTAATTAATGATAAATGACATGCAAACTTACTTGATAGACATAAGGAAAGTAAGCAAATAAATACACACACATATATCAAACATAATTGTAGAACTTCAGTGGCATGTAGAATTGTTATTTAATATGTTACCCCCAAAAAAGCAAAGAAAGGAAGCATATCCATAGCCATCAAGTCATTTCCATTTCATAGAGACCCCGTGGGACAGAGTAAAAATGGGTTTCTGAGGCTTTACAGAAACAGAGAACTTCTTTCTACCAAAATATGGCTAGTAGTTTCAAACTGCTAACTCCATAAATGACTACATCACAATAGCTCCTCATTAAGCACCATAAATTCAAATTGAGAATTGGCCTTTTTAAAAAAAAACCTCTATCTCAACTGTAGATTATATTCCATATCTCATGAAATAATGCTGTTTCATCTTTACTCATTGCTTAGCTAGCAAAACTACTTTATGAGGCTCTGATAAGATAGATTTAATATAATATTTTAGGCCATGATGTTAGATTTCCAGTAAAGGTTGATGTTGTACAGTTTCTCTGTCCGGTTCCCATTGCTGTTAACATGATACACATTGTTTAACTTGATTGATCAAATACAAAATAATGATAGACTGCATGACTAATATTGTCTTATTATTCTTCTGATATACAAATACTATAGGTTTTATGTGTTTGTTTATTTAATGATTTGTGCTCATTTAGAAACAATCTATTCTTAATTGACTTTGAATGATAAAGATAATTTATCTTATGTTGCAATGTGATTTAATAAACCTGTGACAAAAGTAATTGACAACAAAGTAGTTAAACTTGTTTTAGAAACACTATCACCATTAAACAAGTCTAATTACCTTCTATTTTTTCCATCTCTGACTATCTTTGCCTCTGTATAGCTAGAAACAATCTCTAAATTTTAGTATTAGAAGCAAAGAAGAAAAACGTGTTCTGCTATGAATTAAATTTTCAACTGCTTGTTAGAAAAATGAGATGAAACTCTCAAAGACATTTAATGAGTCTTTGGGGTTGTGTATGTGAAAATGTATTTGACAAAAGGTGGAGATAAAATGCCAAAGCCAAATTCACTGCCATAGTGTCAGTACTGACTCAGAGCGACCCTACCAGACTGTGTTGAACTGCCCCTGTGAGTTTGTGAGACTGTAACTGCTTACAAGAAGGGCTAGTGGTTTTGATCTGCTGACCTTGCAGAATGCAGACCAATGCATAGCAACTATGCCACCAGGGCTAAAGAAGCACCCTTAATTGCACAAGTCTTTTCAAGATCTCCACTAGGTACTTTCCGCTCACTATCACCCCTTACTTTACAAGTGCCACACCTAAGAACTTGAAGGCTAATTTTATTATCGCTCTTGCTTTTGCTTTTGCATGGAATCCTTGACCACTGCCTGATGGCTTTCCCTCTCACTAAGGGGACCTTTGCAAACCATGGAACAAATGGATTATCCAAAGACATTATCTGTTTCTCCTTCCTCCTTTTATTTTCATCCACATAATTCATGAGCCTTTGACAAGCAGCATAATTCATTTATTTGTTGGTTTATTATTTCTTTAATTATGTCATTAGTTCCTCCTCTTCATTTGAGTAGAATGTAGTTAAAAAGATGAGTGTATGGAAAAGATTTGCATTTCTTAATTTAAACTTCTCTATTATAATACTAAAATGATATTAGGGCAATATGTATTTTAAAGTTAAATGAATAGACATGGATGAATATTAATATTATATATATGATTTTCTTCTATCATTTTGTATGCCATGAGGTGGGTTTTATTTCCATTAATCATACAAGTACTTGTCTATAGTATTCCAGGGCAGACCAAGGAAGTGGGTAGTCCCTTCAGAGACTCAGGGACAACAGGGGTCGGGGGGGTTCACAGGGCCACTTGTTGCTCATGTCCATCTTGCAGGTGACTCTTCCTCCACATCCATCTGGTAGACGATGGAGGGGGCGAATCCTCCAGGATCAAGAGATTTCCCTCCGTTCTCCTGCTCAGTGGTCTCTTTGGTGGCCAGGGTGTTCTCCTGCCTCTCCAGCTTTCTTCCACTTTGTCTTATGGTAGCTAACAATTTCTTCCATGTCTAGTTTGTCTGCCATTTTCTTAAAACAATTCCTGGCTTCTGGCTCCCAGTTGAGCTCCCGGGCAATCCCACTCTCAGTGCTGCAGCAGGAGACCTCTTCTATTGTTTTTTAACTCTTACTTTGTTTAAAATTCACAGAGTAGAACTACCTAAACTTTCATAAGACTGAGTGAATAGTAGAAACTTCAAATAGAAATCAATTTCAGTGATAATCATTTTAGTTATTGACTAGGAAATTATAAAGATAAATAATAACTAGGGCACAGTATAACACTGCTGAAACACACAATATTCCTGTTTCCTTGAGGTTTCCTCACCCCCCACTATCATGACCCCATGCTAGAATGGTAAATGTACACTGGGTACAGATAAAATTTCATGACACATGGCATGCAGGTCAGATAACCCCCTGAGGGACCGAAATAGAATAGAAAAATTATAATTTATAAAGGGGTCACAAGGGTGGGTTGGAGGGGGAGAAAAGAGGAGCTAATACCAAGGACTCAAATAGAAAGTAAATGTTCAGAAGATGATGATGGCAACATATGTACAAATATGCTTGATAACAATCGATGTCAGATTGTTATAAGGGTTGTAAGAGTCCCCAATAAAATGATCTTTACAATAAATAAATAAGTTTAAATAACTAATAGGCCTCTTAGTTACTGTCCTGCTATACCAGAAATATCACACATCGATGGTTTTAACAAATAAAACATTCACATCCCAGTTTGGGAGTGCAAAAGTATATAACTGGCAGGGTGTCACTTACAGTGGAAGCCTCTTTGTGTTGGCTCTCAGGAAAGGTCCTTGTTTCCATTTGTCATCTTCAGCTTGGGGCTTCTTGTGGAAATCCATGTGCCTTGATATGAATGTTCCTCTGTGTTTAAGAGATTCTCAAAAGCAGGAAACTCTGGTCCAAAAGATGTGCTCAGCTCCATGCGCCTTCTTCCTGGCTAACAGTAGTTGGGTCTCTTTCTGGACTCACTTCTCTGCCCTATTTACTCTTGTATGTTAGAAGGTGTGACTCAAGCCAAAATGTAACAAAAGTAAGTGTGTTCACTTAAAGACAGGGTGACCTTAGTATTTGAGTAAGAATGGTGATTTGAGAAAAAAAAAAGATTTGATAAGTTTTGTAAGGGTATAGCTTAAAATACTTCCCAGATTATTCTTTTTAACATATAGTGGATAGGAGTTATAATAAACTATCACAAAATATATCTAGCCACACCATACAGGGAACCATGGCCTAGGCACCTGGACAGAACTTGGGGAGGGAGAGTTGAGACACACAATTTCATCTAGTATAATTGGCAAAATGTTGGTAATTGTGGTTTGTCCCCTTTGCGATGGTTTTGATTCCGCCGGGTGAAGCTGACACAGAAGGAAACATTGTTGCACCCTCAGATCCGGCTGTGGGAATGAGTCCATGGCTGCGGCCACTGTGTGGATGCACTCTTGCAGAAACATATGCTTAGGAAACTATTGAAAATATCATTGCACAGTTATCACAGGAAAATGAGGCAATTGAAAATACCTTGGGATGTCTTAGCTTTATAATACTTTGAAGAGATGTTTTTGCTACATTTTTGCCTAATGCAGTAGGTCATTTAATTGTCTGTTTTTCCCTAGGTGTTAAGTAAACTGAAAAGCCAAGTTAAGTGAAATCCTTAACAACTTCAGAATTATCCTTACTCATTGCAGTGTTTCTGAATAGTGTCCTTGTGGTGTAGTAGTTATGTGTTGGGTTGTAATCGAAATGACCGGTAGTTCAAAACCAGCAGTGCTCTGCACCACAGAAAGACAGGCTTTTCTGCTGCCATCAATGGCGACAGTGTCAAAAAGCCACAGGGGTCACTATGCATCAGCATTGACTTACTGGCAGTGAATTTAGTATTCTATTTTGTTTTTTCTGTTTTCTGTTTTTTATTATTTAAGTTGCAAGAGTTTTGTTTTCTTTTTGTTGAGGTGTAATACACATTTAAGCTATTTGAGCTATTAAAAAGTGCCTCAAGTCTTAGATGCAAAACAAATCCTGAGTTTTGACTAGAAAATTTCCATATTTTATTTTCACAGAAAAATATCTTTACATTGAATATGAACCAGTATATGTATAGAACCCATTTTTTTCACAGGTATCTGAGTGCCAATGGTATAGTGAATCCCATTTTGGAAGAAAGAAATGAAATGTGAGACATTTGTCATATTACACAGAGAAATATTTTGATATACACAATATGTATATAAATTTTGGAATTGCATGTAAAGTAAATGAGAAAAAATGTATGGCTATATATCAAATAAAAATGAATAAGTAATACACTATGGCAATTAAAAAAAAGTTTAATTTTGATATATGGAGATGTTTGAGGGAAATGTTTCTGTGTGTCACCCAATATGTTCATCAAAAAGGCATTAACAGAACATCAGATGTATGAATTCATGATCACTCTAAGATTGACTTACAAATACTAATTCCCAATATGATTCATTCATTATTATTTTAATTTAAGCATTTCATATTTTATTGTGCTTTCATTATTATTCATTGTTATAACATACCATAAATCATGTGTTTCCTGCAAAATAGGGAATATTATTCTAATTTAGTCAAATGATATAATTATACCAAAAGATATAATGTAACTTTCCCAAGGCTAAGTGAGGGCAAGAGACAAAATTAATAATATCAGTATTAGGAAGGAAAAGCAAAGGCAGAGGATAGATATCCTAGGGAAAACTAAAGATGGCAATGGCAATAAATTGACTTTGATCTCAAAGAAAATAAAGCAAAGTACATTCATATTTTTCCTCCTGCCCATTTCTCTCTTTCTCCATATATATACATTATATATATATGTCACAAGAATTTGTATGCATTCACTTCTTGCCTTGACTGAGATGGTTTTCTGAGATTTCCTGTAGTTTCAGTTTGAGCCAAAATGTACAAGAAGTCTTGCAGAGAAACAGTGACCACCACCCCTACTGCATGTCTGTGACCATGAATCTCGAGTGTTGAACACAGTACAGTCAATATTGGTTGCTCACATTTGGAGGAAGATTCCTGACACATCCCAAATATTGAATCATCTTTACGATTGCACAAAGAGTGGCCCACATAGAAATAGATAGCACTAACTTGGTCTCTAAGTGTTAGCTGTATACAAAATAATCTATTTTATTGTATACTTTAGCCGTGTGTTAATAATACTCATTCACATAAATAAAATCGTAATTCTGTTCTGGCTGTATATACAGTCCTTGCTTTAACCATAACTACCTAGGTAGAGCTCACAAGTTAAAGGACATAATTCTCATGACTAACTGACAATTTAGATGCCTGATGCAAACATAGGTGTCCACAAGTGTCTTTTCACTTTGCAACCTAGAGGCTGCAAATTTGCATTTCCCCCCAAAATGCCAGCAGCCAGTAGGTGACTTAAAGTTTGGGTTCTCATTCATCCCTCAGCATACCAACAATTAAGCTCTTCCAGATTCCATTCATTTCTGATCTTTTAACTCCCATAACACACTTTTTAGGTAATTTGCTGGAACAGCTCCTGGAAAGCATAAAATGAACTATGCTGATAATTTCAGCTTTCACCAGCAAAAGGATACAAAGGATTAAATGCTTAGGGAGAGTGTTCTGAAAACAAGCTTCTGTATCCCCTAAAATGAGCACATTATTCTTTCATATGCACAAACATGTTTTACCAATCAGAAAGTTTTGTTTTCTCATAGTCTGGATGGACATAGAATTACTTGTACCTTTGTGCTTGGAGGAGCTGTATGTCTAGTTAGAATGCAATGGACTGCTTCACCATTGTGTGTAAAATACCTTTATTTTTTTTTCCACATCATTGCCCTGGTGGGAATAGGAAGCCCAGCCTTTCTCCTGGATAGGATTTGAACCACCAACCCTGTGGGCCATAGTCCCGCAATGGAGCTCAGATGTAAAATACCCTCATAACCAATGAGAATCTTGGAAAGTGGCAAGGAGGGATGACATTTTGCCACTGTGAAACACACCTAGTTTTGGGTTCATCTGCTATCACGATAAAATATATTTGCACAATAAAGAATTAAGACTTAGATCCACATCGTCTGCAAATCCTGTACCACTTTCTATTTTTTATTCATTCACAGTCTTTTTGACCCTCTTGTCCCATTAGTTTTTCTACTATCTAATTCTTGCTGAATTATAATTTAGCCACTGGCTTTTCATCTAACTGTGATATGTACATATTATATTTTTAGCTCATTACCCTATACCCTAACTGCTTGATTATAAATCCACTGAGTGTCAGTGCTGTAACTGACCCGTCTTTTTCCTTCTCCGCACAGCACATGTCACACTGCTGTGTTGTTTATGGTACTGATGAAGGCAATCAACGCCAGCTGAGGAGAATGTTAGGGTAGTAGAGGTACAACAACTGCCAAGACAAGTAGCAGGGAAATTCTTTGAATATATCTAGGGAGCACTTTTAGAAACCTTAAAGGATGCAGAAGGGCACGTGCAGTTTGTCAGGGCACCCTACTTCTATAAATCTAAATTGCTTTATGAATCCTTTAAATGCCTAAATCCAAATGTTGCACATTCTAAATTATTAGATGATGTGATCACTCTGCACAGGATGGCGAAGCACGGTGGTCATAGCCATTGTCTGGGAGTGGATTCTAACTCATTGAATTCAATAGGACAGAAGAGAAATGTCTGCGAGTCACGTGGTATAATTCAAAAATAAACGTGTGTGTTGGATGTTTTTTTCTAACTCGTGGCATGAAAAGCATGATAGATGTGGCTTGGTGGCAAGGGGCAGGGAAGACCCCTGGGGAATGAGACAAACATTAAACAAAACATCAAATCCAAGACTACTTAAAGGCTGGGAACCCTCAGGCAAACCCTGGGGCTTTATTTCCTCACTGAGGAAAAATTGTGCCAATGCATCTGAGATATCTGATTGCTTGCAGGAAGTTAAAGGGAACAGCTTTTAAGTGTTAATGTGATTCGGAAAGGTCAACCATATGAGAACCACACTATGAGACCCAAAATAGTGAGGCTAAAGACTTAAAAGGAGATTTAATAAGAAATTAGTGGACTACTGTCTGAGTATTATATTATTACCCTAACTATATTGATATTGTTTTCTATATACATCCTCATGTGGACAATATTATCAGACCTGTTTTTTCTAATCCAATAATTTTTTAAAAGAAATTTTTTTGTATATTTCTGTTTGAGGGGATTCAACAGGCCATAACTAATATTCATCCATAGTTTTCATGTCTATGGGACAATTTTCAAGGAGAACTTTAAAAATATGTAATGTAGGGTTAATAGCAGTAACGTAGAAGTCTCAAATTCATTATGATTGGAAGGTGTGAATGTAAGAAATCTTATGAACATTAGCCAAAACTGATTTCTTGGTATGTGTGTGTGTGTGTTTTTTTTTTTTTTAGGAAAATACACATGCCCAAATGTTTTTTAAACATGTAAAGATAATGGCTTCCATTTGAATGGCATTGATTTCTTGATGCCATATTTCTCTTTATTGACATTAGACTACTTATTTTACATGTTTTAAAAAGGACTTTAAATTGTAATGAGGCCTTTTTGATAAGGAATAGTTCTTTTATGAGCTTCTGCCCTCCTTTCTACTTCACAGACCTGGGTAGGACAATGAAACTGGGACTAAGCTTTGCTTCAGTAAGTAACACTGCATAGTGTTAAGAACTGTGAAGGAGCTGAAACTGTATCGTTCCTGCAAATTTGTAAGTTAGTCACAGGTTCAGGAATAGTGACAAAATCACAAGACTCGTGGATCTGTGACAAAAGACAGACAAAATGCTGGCTAGCATGTGACTCTTTGTGTTAATTACCTAAGTCACTTTCCATCCCCTCAGAAAATAATCTCACTGCCACTGAGTTTACTTCAACTCAAAGTAAACAGGTACGGCGGAGTAGAACTGCTTTATGGAGTTCCAAGGCAGGCACTTTTTACAGGAACACAAAGACTAATTTCTCTCTACTTTCTGAGCTACTGCACTAGAGGTTAACCGACCCTTGCTTAACCCATTCTGCCAAAGAGAGCTAGTTTTTACCTTTATAAGTCATCCGGTAGGGAAACTGCCCGGTGAGTTTAAACGTAGGAGACATGGATCTATCTATGGGTCAGAAGTATCACTGCTCTTGGGTCCAAAAGGAGCTAGGCGCTGTTGTTCTGTTGGTGCCTTCGAATTGGTGCTGACTCCTAGATAGCCTATGGGAAACTGACTGCACCAATAGGCCACCTTTTGCCACTCACAACAGTGGCTAGTCTTGTGTTCATTGTTATGGTCACGATGTCAATCCGTCCCACAGGGGGTCTCTCTCCTTTTCACCACCCCTCTACTGCATCAAGCAGAATGACCCTCTCGATATACAGTCCCTCCTGACATTTCCAAAGTATATCAGATGAAGCCACACCATTCTCCTATTTAAGGGGTATGTGGCAGGGATTGATCTGTGTCAATTTCAGCACTGGGAATGTAGGCGTGGACTACAGCCTATCAATCTGGAGATAGCAAATGAGACCTCCGTTAGGCATGGCTTTCTCCTGAGAATTCTGGGAAGTCTCATGATATTTCCCTCCTGGAGATGAGAGATCATCTCCTCAGTTGTTTGGAGGTGCTCTACTGACGAGACAAGATGACAGGATGCTAGGAGCCGAAGGAGAAGCCACATGGGCTTACCCTGATGGAATCAGGCCTCTGAAGCCAGAAAAGTCACAGAGAGACCCCTGCCAGTGCTGGGATGCTTCTACCACCAATGGATACTGTTGATGGACCCTGAGATCTGGAAACAAGGAGCCATTGGGAGACCCCTGCCAGCATTGGGATGCTTCTGCTTCTACTGCTTCTACTGCCACTGGACACACAAGATTCTACACTCACTGGCCTGTGAGTGCCCTGGTGTCATTGCACATGCTTTGTGAATTGGAAGAAGACTCTTCAGCCTGGAGTTGGACTGGACATGCTTGGGATGCTTTCTCAATGTTTCATTCCTCTTATGTATAAACATTTCCCTTATATCCATATGCATGTTTATGAATGTGTTTCTTTAGTCTACCCAAACTAATACAGAGTATTTTGCCCAGACCGCTTTCAAGAAATATTTGCTTATTCTTCTTGTAGACTAAAGTAATTTTAATGTTCTTTTCAGAACAGGCAGGGAATTATTTAATTGGCGTTTTCTAGCCAAAGTCCTGGAAGTCTCACCAAACAGCATTTTACTGCATTGGTCTCAATAAGAAGTTGGGAAGAGACGCAGGCAGGATTTACCTGTAGGTAATTATTAGCAGGATTTATTGGATTGCCATCCTGCTGAGTCTCCTGAGAAGGGAGTGGGGAATTTCACTCTCAGCAAAAACCAGGAGGGAGGTTTCCATCTGAGTGGGATACCCTTTGAGTACTTTCTGTTCTTTTTAGATGCCATTGAATCAGTTCTGACCCGTAATGACTTACACACACCATTTATTGGAAACCCTGAACGTACTTTGTACCTTGTCCTGACTGTATGCTGAGCTTTGTTCATCCACATTTCAACCTGTTAATTTTATTAATAAACCTGATAATCATGAACATCATCTGCAAATCCTGTGTGTCATTGCTTTGAATGTTAGAACCTAAAAGAAGAAGTGAATGTTTTTGTTCAGGACAACACACATTCGCCAACACCATAATCTGAAGTCTTCCTTGTTCCTTATCCAGCTTCTGTATACACAGGAGGTGAAATGAAATGTAATGACTTTGAAGGAAGCACCTTGGTACTCAAGATGACATCCTTGCTTTTTAGCACTTTAAGGAGGGGGCAGTAAATATACTGTTCTTTGCTCCTAAAGGAGATGTATTTTCATTGCTGTATTGAACAGTAAGTATCCCTTCCTTGTGCTTTGAAGAAAGGTCCTGGGTAGATCTTCTAAAACTGTAAACTCTCTTGCCCTTTGTTCCACTGAGAGACATCATCTCTGTTGTAAGGATGGTGATGACATTGACATCACCGAACAGAGAGTTGTTACTGATATCAAGAGGAAGAGGCAGTCAGTGCCTTTGCTTACAAAACTTTCAGAAACCTTCCAGATCAATGAAGCATTTTCTCACATAACTTACCACCTGAAACACAAAAAGATGTTAGAATTGCCTTTAATAAATCCACATAACACTATATCTAAGTATCTTATGATTAAAAAAACTAGTAAAAAGTAATGCTGGTTGCTTTTAAAATTTTGATATTTTGAAATCTATAAAACTGCATTATTAACATATTAAGTGCTTCAAAATGTTTATGAAAAATTGAAATTAAAAAATGAAAAATTCCCATGAATGCTTTGAATCTTGTTATTATGTCTCCTCATTGAATATATGTAAAGTAATCAAGTGATGACAAACTTATATAACATATTGGAGCCAAGCTTATTAAGGAGTATATTTATGTGCCAGTCTAAATACAGACAGTGTTGTCTGCCACCTGAAATGGATTTTCAAATAGCCTCAATTAAAGTGTCTTCTTTTTCTCCACCATATTAGAGTAAGTAAAAATATATTGCTGCAAAATCACAGAAAACTTTATTAATCAAAGATATCAAAATGTGAAGCTACCCTGCCTGACCAATCCTATAGCTAGGTTTATATTTAAATAGTCCAAATATGATGATGTAGGAAAAATATTGATGTATTAAGTTGCAAAGAAAAAAAATTATACTGTGATATTTATATAATCATTGACATTAATATTCTGGAAAATAATGTTTATATTCAGTTATTTGATATGTAATAAAAGTATGCTCTTTAAAATATTTTAGCAAAATAAGTGTGACTTTAATAGCTAATATTATTTTATAAATTGAAAGTGTTACCCTGATTTATATGCTTGACAATCAGCATGTTTAATAGATTGAAGAAACAAAAGAAAAGCTATGGCATAAAAACCCTAATATAAAGTGAGATATTACTTTTTGCTAATACTTAATGACTGTTATTCTTAACTCAATTACTGTGTAAAGCAGCTGAGAGGTATTTTCTCTCCTCAATCTATATGATAATTAAATTTTAAATGATAATTTATGTGATATCAATGAGATAAGGAGGACAAGAGTCATTTTGTTGTGTTTAACGAGACAAGACTGAGATTAGAACGCAGAGATCCTAGCTTCCAGAACAGCTCTGCTTCCCCTTAGCACTCTGTCTCCCTTAGATTAACACTCTTCAAGTCTACTTTTCACTAATATGAAAAGCATGTTAACTCATTATTTCAACAAATATTTATTAAGGACTTAATACACATATAATAAAAATATGTGTGAACTATTTCCATTAAAATAAATGTTACGAAAAACAGTATACCTGAATCGTAAATGTATTTTCTCTGGCTTTTGACACATGTATGTATTTATTTAACCAATTCTTATATTGAAATGACTAAAACTAATTACATAGGTATTAAGAATAGAAGATTACACGTTCATTCCTCCCTCCTATTTTTCTTAGCATTGATTTGTTATTTTTTTTACTATAGTATAGTTATTTTCTTGTTTTTGTTTTAAAGTTTCATTTAAAGTTATATTACCATTTGTACCAATGTGTATAATTATACATTTGTAATGCAATTTTATACACCATCAATATATTTCATTTTATTGCTTAACATGTTTCCATCACATGAAGCAATTCTCCATCATAAAAATACAGTTTCCCATCATATGAATCCAATATCCCATTATGTGACTATAGTTTCCCATCATATGAGTACAGTTTCCATCATAAGAACACAGTTCCTCATAATATGAATCCAATATCCCATTATGTGAATAGAGTTTCCCATCATATGAATACAATATCCCATAATGTAAATAGTTTCCTGTCTTGTGAACACAGATTCCCATCATATGAATACAATTATTGGAAATATGATTGTGACTACAGGCAATGTCTAGTTTTAAAATATCAGATTTAATGGCAATTCCTCTTTGAGTTTTCTACTAGTTTATCAAGACCTATGAAACAAAAAAGGAAGAGATTCAAGGTTGTGAAATTTGGCAGATCCTACAGAATATTGGAATATGAAAAATTTGGGGGGAAATGTGGGAATGGTAGACTTGCAGCTGCATAAATGGATAAATGCATAAATGCATAAAAGAACCAATAGAGAAATTAAACTTTGTGAATAAGAACATGGTTAGGCATCAACTGCAGATCATATCTTCAATTGCTAATACTCAAGTTCAGGATGAAGATGAAATGGAACAATTTAATAGGACTCAAAACATTACCTGGATTGATGAATCTCTGAGGATACAGTGATGGTGGAGGTACAGGGGATGAAAGGGAACTGATATCAAGAAGTTCAAGAAGGAAATATTGTTTTGCAAATGATTATGGTAGCAATTGTACAATATTGCTTGATGAGATCAAACTATGATTCAGTATCATATCTGTATTAACTCCCAATAAAATGGTTTAAACTTTAAACCACTGAATACTAACTAATAAAACCAGATGAAAAAGTTGTGAGATGACATCAAAAGCATCATAGGTAAATAAGACAAAAGATCATTAGAAATACAAGAAAGAATGAAAACAATAAGATGAATGAATATCATAAGATACTTTGAAGCTTTCTCTTGAACATACAGTACCAAGTTGAAAAGAACAACATTTGAAGTAAAATAGATGATTAGAAGATTTAAAAGGTGGCTCAGACCAAATAAAGTATCATCATAAAAAGAACAAGATGCTAGAGGTATAAACCTAAAAAGACTATTTATCAAACTGACAGACCTGAATGAAAATTAAAGCCACCAGTTGTCATATTGAAGATATTATGGGCAAAACCCTGAACAAAATAGGAAGGATTGCAAGACAATATTACAAAATCACAGAACCAAAAAAGAATTAACTGTTCAACTATTTCATGAGGGAGCATGTGATCAAGAATTTATGGTATTGATGGAAGAGGTCTAAGTTGGATTGAAAACATTAGTGAAAATCAAAATTGCAGAAATTTATGAAATTTTGATAAAAGTATTTAAACTCTGAATGCAGAGCTTACTGCATTCAGGAAGCACTTACTGGTCTATTGTAAGAAATTTGGAAGTTAGTTAGTTACTTGGCTAACTGACTTTGAGGTATTTATGTTTTTCCCCATTCTGAAGAAAGGTGATCCAACAGAATGTGGACATTATTGAATAATACCATTAACATAATAATAATGTTAATATAAAACTCAAATACAATTGCTGCACATAACTTAAAATTGGTTGCATCATTTCACCAATAAGGAACTGTCAGAAATGGAAACCTGATTCAGAAGAATGTATGGAACCAGGGATATGAGTCCTGATGTCAGACACTTTTGCTGAAAGCAGAGAATATCAATTCAATAGTTTTCTAGAGAAACAAAACAAATGACTTTCTTATGTATAATAAAAAAATGGAATTTATGTAGAAAAAGTAGCCCACAGTGCAGAGTGGGCAAGACCAGAGTCAGATAGTAGTTGGAGACCCATCCTGACCCACACAGCTGTAGAAACATTAAACTAGGAAGCAGGAAATCCATAGGACAGTAAGGTAGAATTCAAGGGACAGAGAATCAACAAACAGACAGGTCACTGACAAGGGTCTGTTTGCATAATCCTGGCCAGTAGGAAGAAGAAAGAACAGCCAATTCTCTACAGTCTATATACAGCTATGAAACAGGGGGCATTCCCAAAGAATTGCCCTCAAGTTGTGATCTAAGGTTATGGGGGGCCACACCAGTGAGGATGCTGGTCTACGTAAATTAACACAAAAGTTAACGATTGCCTTCAAAATGGGGTTTGCTTGTTTCTATTGCCTACACAAAAGCATCAGATTTTGAAGATGACAACAAACTATGTATAACAATCAGAAGAATTGGAATTCCAGAGTACTTCATTGTGTTCCTGTGAAGACAGTCATTTGAATAAAAATAAGGAGATAGTATGAGGTTTAAAATCAGGAAAGGTGTGTGTCAGCACTGCATTCTTCACCAGTGTCTATCTGTACTGAGCAAAATGATACTAACAGATGTGGTGTATAAAGAAGAAAGTGGCGTGAGGGTTGGAGGAAGACCTATTGACAACCTATAGTATGCTGATGACACTAACTTGCCATTGCCATGCATTATATCAGAATATTCATCCATCAAGGTGCTAAGTATGTCCTTTCAGAGCCTAATATGAGATTGGAATATTGACTGGACAGTAGGAAAGGGATAGACATTCAGTGCCTCTTTAAGGAGGGCACCACCATCTTTGGGGCAGTAGTGCTTACACTATGCTCAAATTATCCATTCTTCACATTTAGATAGTGTGGGGTCTCATTTACAGAGATCATTAGATACAGCTAGATTTCCAAAAAATGGTGATTAAAAGCTTGGTCTTGGGTACTGTGGATGTACATGTTAGCTGGAAAAACCAATGCCTAGAGAATAGTCTTATGATGTAGTGGCCTAAAGTCGATAGAGAAGCTAAATATACATGTATATATTTATATAAATCCAAAGTCTTCAAGTTGATTCAGACTCCTAGGGTTATATGTAGAAAGAGGTTTATATCAAAGAAATAATCCACTTGTAGCGGTGGGCAGGTTCTAATTCCTTGGGTCAGATACCACAGCTGTCAGTTTCTCTTCATTGGCACATAGTTTCCAGAACTGCGGACTCTGAGATTAGCGGGTCAGACCGAAGGCACTGGCAGCAGAGGTAATGAATACAAAGTTGGCAGGTCAAGTGCCAGGCTGCTAGCAGAGTTTACTGTGAGGAAATGTGTGTGTCCACGTTGTAGCCTTTCATTGTACTTGTTTATTCTGTACATTGAGCAAGTCATCAGAGAAGCTGGGTTATTTGAAGAGCAACATAACATCAGGATGAGAAGTCAGCTCCTTAACAACCAGTGGGCTGACGCTATCAATTTTGAAGGGAACAGAAATCTTCATGTTTCTACCAGCTGATGGATTCTAACTGGTGGCACCTGGTAACTAAGAGTCCAATCCATAACCCAGTATGTTTCTAGAGGTTCTAAACAAATCCTTCTTCTGTCAAATTGATTCCACCACATAGAAAACGTATAAAGAATAGTAGACTCTCTCATAACGTGTAAGGCTGCAATGTCCCTTGGAACATCTTTCTCCCTTGGGACTTCTGATGGTCCAAACGGGCAATGTTCTAGTTAGCAGATGATAATTACTGTGTGATTAGTGCTCATTGTAGTACAACTTTAAGCACTCACAAGTCTTTATTTGAATATTGTAGTATTTGGTATCACACATTTTATAGATGAAGCATTCTATAAATGTGTTTTGATGATTTCTTATCCAAGTATGACATCGGATATAATAAATTTTTGTCAATCTGTCTGCTCTAGGATTTCCCATGGTGTGATCTAACATAATGTAATCAGCTCTGCTAGGGAGTGGTGGGACGATTAGGGCGGGGTGCTGCACCTTTGCTCAGTTCTCAGCCTTGATACAATCAAAAGGAAGTTTCCTCAGGGTGTGAACTACCTCCATGTATGTAGACTCACTGAATTGGGTAAATCTTCTGCACAAGACCTCTTTAAAGTGTTCAAATCAAGGATGTTACTTTGAGGACTAGCATATGCCTGACTCAAGCCAGGATATTTTCAATTGCCTCAACTATATAGTAAGATAATTTTATGAATTGATTCAAAGTAGATGTGAGTTGCAAAAATCAAGTTTACTCTAAAATAATGAAGACTTACAAAACCTCAGTATATCTTTTGTAGTTGAGATAATATTTCAAAATTGAGATAGAGATATTGCAAAATAATTAATCTTTAGGAGAGAATTTGAATAATTTGAAAATCTGTTTACTTATTGATCTAGGTATAAAATCATCACTTAATGTTTAGTTCAAAATATAACTTTTGTATATCTAATGTTTCAGTTTTAATCATGAAAGCTTTAAGTCTTAGTTATTATGTGCTCATGATGATGGTTCATTAATAGTATATCTGAAAGTAAAACTCTGGAATCCTCACTAAGAATAGAAGTAGACTTCTAAGATTAAGTGTACCATTTGTTTCTATTTTTATAAATTGTATCATAGTATTTATATACATATAGCATATGGCAGAGACCACACATATATATTTTAAGTAATTCTACTATATTTTAATTTCCTTTTAAGAAAAATTGGTTTCATAAATTGATAATCAAAATAGCTTCATGTTTCCCCTAAACTAAATACAGTACAACTCTTTGTGAAATTCCAGCTCAGAGCTCTGGAGCTATCAATATAATGATTTCAAAAACCCATGAAAACAAAAATACAATTATTTTGTGTGTCATGATATAAGTCCAGCTGCTATACCAAATCTCCCATTCCATGAACCACTGTTACCCAACATCTTATTTTTTTCTTTTATTTACCTTCCAGAATTCTACATTTATAGCTCCAGAGAATGTTAGTTCTGTGACATGTATTGCTGGAAAGAATTCAATGGCCAAATTATTTGGAGAAAACTGAAAATTATGCTTCAGTGGAAATCCACAATGCACAAGAGCATCTTAAGATCTCAAAAACATTTTAAACTTTATATAAACTAGAATTTTATAACTAAATGGATGATGGAAATATTTTAAGAACTATTACAGTCTTAAAATACATTTTGGGAAACTATGTTTTAGTAGCTTCTGAATTAGTTGGCTTTACGCACATCAACAGGAGTCCTAGTTGGATAGTTGTTAATATAAAGGTTGGTGGTTTTGCTAATCTAAAGGTTGATGGTTCAAACCAACTAGCCATTCATGAATATGTGCCTTGAAAATTACAGCCTTGAAAATCTAATAGAACATCCCTTTTCTGCCCTAAAGAGAAGGGCTGCTAACATTTTTTTCCACTCTTGACAACTTTTTGCCCCCCTCCCCCAAATTTGCAAGACTAGGGAAGCACTGACAGAAATACATCAGCATTATGCATTTGATTCTGAAATATTTTTTGGTGATTGCACATTCAGAAACCATTTAATGTTGCTAAAATGTTCATGATCCCCACATTCAGTTATGTGATCCCCATATGGGGTTGAAACCCAGAGTTTAAGACATTTTGCAAGATTAACTCCGAGTTTGAGCAGATTCAATACAGTTGGATTTGCATGACATAAGACTAGGTTTTTGAAAGATGGTATTGGAAATATGTCTACTTCTCATTTTATCAATATGAATATTAAAGTTAATGAATCTTTTCTTTTCTTTTTTGGTTCTTTCGTCTTAGTGAATGAAGCCACAAGCTTACATCTTTAAATAAAGCTAATGAAACCAAACCTTTTTGTTTTTTTGTTACCAAATTTTAATTAACTTATTTTTAAAACTTTATCCATTTCGTTACATTATCAGGTCTTTAAGACAGGTAAGAGAAGAACTTTCTGACTAAAGTCATTTTTTTGTGGGAAGTTTTACCTCTTAAACGGTATAAATAATAAGAGTGGTTTTTTATAAGAAAATATTTAACTATACTATATTTAACTATACATGAAATCTTATGCATGACTGCATAAAAATATTTTGTATATCAGTTGAGTTTATTTTTTGTAGTTGTTTATAGCTCTCTATGATCCAAGAATATTTGAGGAAATTGATCACAGGCATTAGCGATTTCCAAAGACTTCATATGTAATAAATACTAGCAGTCTTGGCTGCACACTAGAACTATCCTGAATCTTTCTCTAATTCAGATGCCTAGTTTTTTCATTTAGTCAAAAATGTCTCACACTGAGATGAGAAAAAGTTGATACTAAACTACAGAGAGGGCACACAACTATTGTACTAATTTCAATAATCTATATCAGTGATTTTCAACCTGTGGGTCATGACCCATGGGAGTCAAACAGTCCTTTCACAGGGGTTGCCCAAGTCATAACATTCTCAAAATTAAAGTTATGAAGTAGCCATGAAAACAATTTCATGGCGGGGGTTCATCACAACATGAGGGATTGCATTAAAGGATCACAGAATTAGGACGGTTAAGAACCATTGCTCTATATTCAGCAGTAGAAGTTTAAAATATATAAGAATGCTGTCAGGCATTTCTGAAAAAGTATATATATTATTTAAATTTAGTAATATGAAAAATGTCACATCTTTGGGTTCAAATAATAAAAAGCTCCTCACTTAAGGGAAACTCATTTGATGAGAACTTAATGCTGATTGCAAATATTTTCTTACTGCTGTATTTGCAAAGAACAAAGAAAATACTAGTGCAATAACACTGTGTGGTTAAAATGCTAATCTGTGATTCAAGTGGGGTGACTTTATGGAACATCATATTTGCAGACAATTGCATCACCAATCCATCAAGCCACAAATAATTTCTGAGAGAAAGCAATTCATGCAATAAATAAGAAGATAATTTCTTGCAGGACATTTTACTAGCATAACTCTGGTGGCATGGTGGGTTGCTTACTGGGCTCCTAACCACCAGGTCAACATAGCAAATCTATTAGCTGCTCCTCTGGAGAGAGATGAGGCTTTCCACGTTTATAAACCGAAAACTCATGGGCCTGCTTCTACCCTTACCTACAGGATCCCCATGAGACTGCCTGTGGGAGGCACAGGAAAACAGGGAGTTTGGTTTGGTGGGTTAGGGCACCTGAGAGAACACAGGAAAACTGCAATGGCAACGTATCATGAAGGAGATACTTAAGAGAGTTCTAGATGTTTGTTCCAGATTTAATTTAGTTTTTCAGAGAAAAATATTTGGTATAAGTCATGACTGATAGAATATGAATAATGAAGTTTAGAATTATGAATTAAGATGAGGATCTAAAGCTCAGATATTTAAGGTGTTCCATTATTCATATATACTATGTATACATACATTTTATATAAAGATGAAGTAGAGATTTTAACCCAACTTCACTCCTTAATGAATTATCTATCTGTACTAGTAATTACACAGACAGCAGAGATGTTGTTCGGGGGATAATGCGTAAGATAATCATTTAATATCTTTTTATGTGTAAGGAGTTGGGTGGAGTTAAAGGGTTAGTAAGTGAAGGAAAAACCTGGCTGATACCTTAGAGGGAAAACATGGAATTACTTTGTAAAAGGAAGTAAATCCTCCTACGATGAAGAAAAACATACATATGTAAATCCTTGATGTACATTTCAGAATCCTTATGTATGCACCACAATATGAAATATGGAGAGACAAGTAATTAGTCAAGGAATGGACTGAAAGACAAAGGAAGGGACTGAAAGCAATATAAAACCCAAAACGTTTGAATTTTGTTCTAAGATTTACTAGGAGCCGTTGAAAAGGTTAAAGATGATGAATCGATATAAAGTTTGCCATTTGTATCTACTGTAAGAATTAATGAAATTTTTGATAACATTTAATAAAATAAATTTACTGAAAAGCAATTTTTTGGTCATGCTTCAGTTCATTGTATTTTAGAGAGATTAGACTTTTGAATAACCACTTATAGCTTTTATTATACTGTCCATGAGGTGTAAATTTAATTTATTTGCAAGCATAGAAATGATATGACAAAACCAAGGCTTAAAGTAATGGTTCAAAAGATATATGTCCCAGATTGATCCATTTGTATCAACTGAAAGCTTTTTAGAAATTCGCATTCCCATTCTCCTTCTAGGCCTTCTGAATCAGAAGATTTAGGGATAAACTCCAGCAATATATGCTCTGACAAACTCCTCCAGGGATTGACTTAAGCAAAACTATTTGAATCACTACTTAAGGAAGAAGCATAAAACAAATATATCTTAGTTTAATTTCTCTGAATATTTTAACATAACAAATGGTTTCTTTCCAAAAATTACTCTAATATTTCTAATAATCCTTAAAATGTTGATAAGGAAGGATGAAAGTTTGAAGACTAAAGTGTGCTTGACTCGTAAGCATGGTATTTTCATTTGTCTCTTGTGCTTATGTATGTTGCACATTGAATAGATGAATAATTGATGCTTTGGGAATTATGGTGCTGGTGTAAGACTATTGAAAGCACTGCAGATGGCTCAAAGAAAAAACAGCTCTGTCTTGGAAGAAGCATAGCTAGAAAGCTCATTCAATACCAGGCATGAGAGATTCAATCTCATGCTTTTTTTACATACTGTCTTGAAGAAGGACATCATGCTTTGTAGCTGAACAATGATAAAGAAGACCTTCAGCAAGATGTATTGACCCAGTAGCTGTAATAAAGCACTCAAATATAAGAACAATTGTGAAGATAGTGCAGGAATGGACACTCTTTCATTCGTTGCGTTGAGTAGGAAGAGACTTGATGATGCCTAGCAACACAAACAACAAGCCCCCCAAAACAAGTCATATATAATTGCCTAATTCATAATAGTTTCTTCTGTCTCGATGTAAAATTAGGTTTATTGTAATCATGTAGTCCACCACATGATTACTCTCTCCCTCAATAAACACTATTAAATGTGCCTGGAAAGTACATTAGATTATTTTGAATAACTTGGAACAATCTGTATGTGGATGAGACTTTTTATTCCAACTTTGAAATCATCTGTCATTTTGAGCTAAAATGTATATCCCTGAATCTATCAATAGAGGTTCTAAATCAATTCTCTAATGTCTAGAGATTTATAGATAAATGTGTGTCAGTCCTGGTAGACTAGAGAAACAAATTCATAAGTACACATGTATATATGGGACAGGTTTATATACAAGGGGAGCAGAATATAGAGAAAGCATCCCAACACAGTCCAGTCTAAGACCTTAAGTCCAATATTCGCCCATATGTCCGATACCGTTACTTAAGTCCTTTCAGACTCACGAAGCACATGCAACAGCACCAGGACAAACACAGGCCAGTGGATGCAGAGTCTTATGTATCCAGTGATGGTAGAAGCATCTCAGCACTGGCAGGGGTCTTCCTGTGGCTCCTCCAGTTATCAGGGCTCATGGTCTGTCAGCATGCTGCCATGTGTCTTCTCAGCTGCAATGTCACCAAGGGATGGTGCCTTGTGTTTTGTCAGTAGACCATGTCCAATGGACTGAGTCATAAGTCTCTCATCTTCAAGAGGGGGATATAGCCACATTTCCCAGAATTCTCAAAAGAAAGTCATGCCCACACAGAAGTCTCATTGGCTATCTCCAGATTGACAGGCTAGACTCCACTCCTATACTCCCAATCGTGAAATTGACACCAGAGTAGATGACTGCCACAATATGTTTACTATTTCAGGTGAAAGTCATTGCAATACTTGAACATGACTATCGTATATGCCAAAATGTTTAGTTTCTCAAGTCAAAGTTTTTTCAACTCTATTATCCATTATTCACATCCATTATCCATATTTACTTCACCAACATCTGTCTTAATTTGCTTAAATTGCTAATTGTATTCATTTCTATCTTCCTGTGACATAGGTGCATGTAATGGTTCTTGTTGGTTACCATTTAGTTAACTCAGACTCCAAATGACATTATGCCCAGCAGAACTGAACACAGCATGGTCCTGTGTCATTCCCACAATTGTTACTATGACACATCTCATCGATGAAGTCACGTATCAATTCATCTTCTTGAGGGCCTTCTCCCCTTTGCTGCTCCTCCACTTTGCTAACCATGGTGTCTTTCTTCAAGGCCTGGTTTCCTCTGAATAAATGTACAAAATATGTAAGATGAAGTCTTGCTATCCTTGCCTCTAAGAAGCACACTGACCTTACTTCACCAACTCTATTGGTTTGTCCTTTTAGCAGTTTCTGGTAGTTGTAATATGCTTCTCTAACACTCCAATTAAAATCACCTGGCTACAGGCTGGGTATGCCTGAACTCTGTTGCAGTTTCTTTTCTGGGGTTTGTAGTTTGTCCCCTTTGTAACTGTAAACAGCCCTGGCCTCTGAAGCCTGATTTGCAGCTATGCTGCCATTCACTTGTTAATTTTGAAGATCATGATATGCAAATTGCCTAAGCTTGCTTGCCCTTTAAAACTGGTTTACTTCTCCCAAATCAAAAAAAAAAAAAGAACCCCACCCCACCCCAGAAAAGATGTAACTACTGACACAACGTATGTATGTATCTATGTATACATTATGATCAGAGCTGTATGAGTCCCCAATAAAATGATTTTTAAGAAAAAAAAAACCACTCCATTCATTTTTAGTCTTTCTTATTCAATGTCCAACATTCACATGCATATAAAGCAATGGAGAATATCCTGTCTTGGTCAGGTACACCTTCATCCTC
The DNA here is from genome assembly GCA_004026705.1 of Nesogale talazaci. Taxonomy (NCBI): domain Eukaryota; kingdom Metazoa; phylum Chordata; class Mammalia; order Afrosoricida; family Tenrecidae; genus Nesogale; species Nesogale talazaci. The sequence continues at coordinate 161,599 of PVJH01000535.1, read as the reverse complement.
AAAGAAACATCCTTGCTCTTTAATACTCTCAAAAGGTCTTATGCAGCAAATTTAGCCAAGGCAGCATTCCTTTTGATCTCTGACTGCTGCTTTGATCCATATTGATTGTGTGTTCTGTGACTGCAACTCTTTTTTTCTTTTATTAACATATCATTTTATTGGGAACTTTTAGAACTCTTATAACAATCATACATCAGTCGTATCAAGCATATTTGTATATACGTTGCCATCGTTATTTTCTAAATATTTACTTTCTATTTGAGCCCTTGGTGTCAGCTCCTTTTTATTCCATCCTTCCACTCTTCCCCACACATGACCCCTTGATGAACTTTGTTTCTATATCTTATATTGACCACTATCTACCTTCCCTCAAGGTTTCTGTTGTTCATCTCTCGGGGGCTATGGGGCTGTGGTGTCAATCATTGCTATCAGTTACTCCCTCCTCCCCTCCCCATCTTCCCCCTACCCTTCTGTTATTGCTACTCCCACTTCTACACCTTCTTTTTGATATTCCACTACTTAAGCAAGCATGATGGCCTCCCCTGTTCTCTCCTTATAAAACATCCAAAGTACATGAGACAAGATGTATTCTGTTGACATTTCTAAGACTTGTTTGTTCAGGCAGTCCACGGGGATTGGCAGTCTCCTGGGGATTGGCAGACTATTGTCACTGTGGTTAGCAGTCAAACGCTTTAACCGCACACCACCAGGGTTCCTAATACAAAGATAGAGAGGGTTTAAAGATTTATGGGAAAATTAAGTAAAAGTGGAATTTTCCCCTGAAATTTTTGATGCTCCCTTGAACAATGTAAACTTCAAATGTTGCAGACTTACAATGAAATATACATCCTCACCCCGGCTCTTCCACAGTCCTTTCTTCCATTGATACACTGTACCTCGACCTTATTCCCCAATTAGAGGGTATTTCTCATTCCTCAAAATAAGTTTACCTTTTTTTCTTCTCTTTTCACTTACTATGCCATTATAAGCCTTGATGACGCTATCATGTTTACTGGTAATAATCAACTCTCTTGTATTTTAATGCAAGTTGCTTCAAAATTAAGAAAGTTTTTATATTGGAAGAATCTTGAATTGCATTTTTATTCTTATGTTAAAATTGAATGAAAATATACTGCTTTTTAGGTTGAGAGAAAATGAGTAGCAGTCTTAATCATGAAAGACAAAATTTGGAGCCAAATTCTAGAATCTCTCAATAGCTGTTTTTTATAAATCACATTATCACCTGTTTTGTATTAAAGTAGTTGTAAGTCTACAAACTAGTCTATTGATTGGTGCTGCCTCTTTATTTGTGTAAGTTGTTAGGCTGATTTCCTTTGTTTTTTAAACCTCATGCTTATGTAGAACAAATAACTATTTAGTACATTTACTATCTATTGCATTCATAGTGACACCATAATAAAGTAGCTAAAGCCATAATAAGTCCCTTTGGGTCTGGTTATGGTGATTAGTGCTTTGATGCTTGGCAACTGCAATCACCACATCCTGTTTTTTGCACATTACAGGCTTTTCCTTGACCACATGGGCTACTCCACCCCCTTGTAGTTAAGTTCTTAATTTAAAGCTGAACGTTCGTGGTGTCAAATATGACTAACATCAAATACTAATCGGAACAGTTTTGGTGAATGCAAGATTCCCTCCACCATTGTTGTTCACCATTGTGCTAAATGGGGGACCCTCTGAATGCCATATGCACGAGCCTTTGGGTCCAACCTGATAAATGCACATTAATTTTCCTAAGTCTTTTAATACCATCTTTCAACTTGCTTTTATGTAGGCCATAATGCCTCAGTGAACCACACAAATAAATTGTTTAATCCTATTCTAACCTATTGAGTTAACATTGAATAAATAATCTGTCCTTAGTAAACTCATATCTATAAACTTGGAGACTTTTCCTTTTTTTCCCCCTTTCATCCTTATCTCACAATTTAAATATTAATTTCCATCCATATTCCCTGGGTTTCTGATTATGCATTATAGAAAAATGAAGCAGTTATTTTGGAATACTTCTTCCTCAGTCAAATGCTGTTAATTATAAACCTCTTTGCCCATGGGGGATTAAGTCTAAATATAGTTTTAAAAGCAAGAATGAGTTGTAGTCTTGGATCCTGAGGTCATTAGCAAAACTTTAAAAGGCATTTTCCACAGGTAATGCCAAAGCCAAGACCTCAGGTGTTACCTTCACTATATCTCATAAGTAGACTCATAGGGTGGGTTAAATTAATGCATCTGTTAAATTATTCAGATGAGAGGAAGATATACTAGTTTTGATCAGAAGGATTATTCATGTTGCTGGTTTGCATCCTAAGAGCTAGCAGTCAGATAATGATGAACCAGATATTACATTGAAAGAGAGAACTTTTCCAGAATATTCTCAGGTATTCAATGCAGATTTTACCTCCAGAAATATTTTATTTATGTGTAATAGTTATATTATATATAGAATCAGTATATAACCCAATTGACACATATCCTACTAGCTACTGGGGATATATGAAAATAATAGCAATATTATATGACTCAGATATTATGTGCAATAAATAAATATAATAGTATATTTATAATAGTATATTTATAATATACTATAATATACTTCTAATAGTATATTTCTCCTAATTCTCTATTATAGAAGATTTCTTGTGGTGCCTTGAAAATTAGATAGTTAAAGGATACATTCTGGTAATTATTGAATTCAAAATACTTTACATTGATGAACTGTTAGGTTCTGAGGAGAATTTTGAATATTGTATCAAGCCCTACATTGACAATGCCCTGGGCTATTCACAGATTCAACCCTAGAAATTACCTGCTGTTCAAGTTATACTTCACTTTGCTATAGGTGTTTCTACTTAATGGATCTACGCCAATTTGTGGTGAGCATTAAGTTTTAAATTTTGTGTAACAAATCACATAGCAGAAGAGTTCGACTGAAGCTAAGAGGTATAAAATCTAAAACTTTTCTATGGAGTTCAAAATGTTGAATTTTTGAATATAGAAAAACACTACCTGATGACAGTGCCAGTATGGACAGGCAGTATTTATAAGTGCCCTTTTCCATGTTATAATCAGTATTTTTATGTTTCTTTTTCACATCTACCCCTGATAATTAGATGTTGATCAATGCACCTGGCACTTCATCACCGGCTAAGGATAAATGAATTGTTAGATAATACAGTTATAAACAATTGAGACATGTGGTGTATATGGGAGTCGTATAAGTAATATACCATATTTGTTGGACCATAAGACACATTTTTCCCCCTAAAAGTAGGGGGAAAACGAGGGTACATCTTGTGGTCTGACAGTATGGTACCCCAGAACATGTGTTTATGATCCCATGCCCCTACTTACTGTCCGCTGCTGTTTACATGCTGTAGATTGCTGTGTGTTTTGGGGAAGTCCCGCCTCCTGGAGTCTCAATGTCAGTCAGGTCACATGATTGGCACATAGCAGCCTCCCCTCATTTGTTAATGAAAGTGATGGTGATTCTTCATTTCATTGTTGAGTCTATGCTGTTAAATATCACTGTGTTTTGCTTTTTTAAAATAAATATCTTAGTATACTGGTATTATTTGTTTCAGAATATTTTTTCCTTGTTCTCCTGCTCTAAAAACTGGGTGTGTCTTATAGTCAGATGCATCTTTTGGTCCCACAAACATGGTAAGTGAATGAATTGAGATTGGGGAAAACTGTGGGGAACTAGAATGGCAAAAGGAAACATTGGAACATTTGTTATAGAAGTTGAAAAGTAAAGAATTTAGCCATCTAAAACATAAAAAAGATTAAAAACATGAAAATTAGAAATGAGTACTTAATACAGTAACCACAATGGTTAATAGACTAGAAAATCTGGAATAGATAAGTCCTAAGTAATGTTAGGTTAAATGACCAATCAAATTCATCCTCATTATAAGCCCGAAAAATAAAACACATGGAAATTATAGAAAAACACACCAATCTAATTATAGTGATTCCAAATTAGGTGAAGTGACATCCTCTTGCAGAGGGGTTTCAAGGAGGACATGAGCCAGTTAAGATACAGGGTCATAGCAATGAAATATGCAACCTTCCTTTAATTCCCATGCTGCCTCCCACCCACTATCATGACCCCAATTCTACCACATAAATCCAGCTAGACCAGGAGATGTACAATGAAGTTGGAAACATAGGAAACTTAGGATAGATGATCCATCAAGACTAGTAATAGGAGTGGTAATACCAAGAGGGTGGAGGGATGGAGGAATAGAAAGGGAGAATCAACTTAAGGGATCTACACATAGCCTTCTCTCTGGGACACAGACAATAGGGAAGCAAGTGTTGGGACACATTGTACAGTGTACAGTATGAAAAAATAACAATTTCTAAATTACTAAGTGTTCAAGGGGAAGGGGGGAAGGAGGGGTAATATAGGGAGCTGATACTGGGGACCTGGAGGGAGGGAGGATGTTTTGAGAGTGATGATGGCAATGGGTGTGTAAATGTGGCCTGCAAACAATTGATGTTGATATGGATTGTGATGGGAGTTGCATGGGCCCCCAATAAAATGATTCGTTAAAAAAGGGGGGGAGGGGAAAGGGAGCTTTTTTTTTTTTAAGAGGAGCTTGTATCAAGGGCTCAAGTGGAAAATGTCTGGAAATGTATGTGGCAGCATGTGCGCAAATGTGCTTGATACAAATGATGTACTGAATGCTGTAGTAGCTGTAAGAGCCCCCAATAAAATTAATAAAATTAAAAAAAATTCTAGAAAGCCTTCAAAAAAAGTTTAAAATCCCCAGAAAAATTCATCCATATTCCAATCCTACTGAAAGTAAATAAGTTCTTTATACATAATATAGGAGACATTGGAAAGAGATGACATAAATGTTGATAAACTCATCACAACCAGTTGTTTCTACAGCTGAATGTTATCTTTGTTATCTTTAAAAAGCAGATGAAGTCGGCTGAGCCCCGGTGGCGTAGTGGTTGTGCGCGGGACTGCGGCCCACTGAGATGGAGGTTCAATTCCGGCTCCCAGGAGCAAAGGCTGGGCCTCCTACTCCCACCACCTGAGGGCAGTGATGCCTAAAAAAAAAAAAAGCAGATGAAGTCAATGGAATTAATTTTTAAGAGAATAAGAAAAACTATTTTCTGACACAATATTTCTAAGTATCGCAATGCAATATTTTAAAACCCTTTTAGAGCCAATATTAATTCTGCAGAATATTTTTTGAATGGTGTGAAATATTTGATGATCATGATGATGAGAGATATTTAATGATTAATGTTTAAGTTTCTTAAGTTGCTGGTTACTGACTTTGCTAGAAATTGTTGAAGTGTATTTGAAAATGTGTTTAAGAATAGGAGTGTGGTGTCTTAAGAGAAATTTACCAAAAAGTAATCTAGTAATAATGAGGGAAACAGATTTTATTTGGCATATGAAGCAAATGGAGGTGAGAAGTGCACAATGGATGGCTTTACCATCAAAGCTGTACCTGCAGGGGACTGAAAAGCCACACGGACTCAAGGTCCATTTAGAAGATCAGCATGCCCTTCATCCCTTCCATGGACATGGTAGACACTATTAAGTGCTCTTCAAAAATAAACTGTTGATACAAGTTTATGACAACAATAGCAAGTAGGATATTTGTTGACTCGACAGTTGGATGGGACAAAAACAGAAACAACAACAAAGACAGTACAGGACAAAAAAATGATAAAAAACTTTTATAAAGAGGACTCTTTTTTAAAGAGGACACCCTGAATCCAAGTTCCCTAAACCCTCATATATGTTCTTCAATTGATCTTTTAATTTTTCCCAAAGACAGACAACTTTTTCCTGCCTTCTCAAATTTATCAGAGAGTAATCATGGTCACTGCCTCTCCCTGCTTCCCTAGTATTTTTCCTGTTCACATGAATAATTCTCTGGTCAGAAGTGTATATGTAAAGTAATCATATAAAGATTTAGATTGGAGATAGAGTTCTGACTGCAGGCTGTAGCCTGCACAAATGCCTACTGGTAATGTATCTGACAGATATATCTATAGACAGACAGACAGAACTGGTATTTAAGTGATTGTCTCTGTGGCTTCACTCTCCTGTCACATGCCTCCTTTGATTGGTAGGCTGTATAGTTTCCACACATACAAATTGGTATGCTGTTTCACAACATATTGCTATGTTCTAAATGAGCTTGGGATAGCAAATTTGTGTTATTGTTTTATAGCACTATGTACAGAGTTTTATGAAATAATAAGACTACCATGTGCAGAGTTTATGAAACATTAATCTACCATGAAATAATATGAGGCTACCATGTCCTTAGAAGCATAGGCAGAATTTAACTACTTTTCTATTCCCTGACACTACTGGGAAAACACTTGAGCTATGTGTTTCCCATTATGTATGAATATAAATGTATACATATTTATGGTTTTCGGAGGGAAAAGACACAAGATTGACTGCATTTCATTTTCGATGTATACTTTGATTTACCTGGGTTCTATTCACTAAGGGAGAGAATCACGTTGTAAATTGGCCCTTTTACTAACCAAATGCCAGGCAACAAATGAGAATTAACTTGTTCTGACTGCATATCTGCCTCTGGTCTGGTTCATTAGCAGAGAGGCCGCCCCAGGTGAACTTTGAAACTCATGGTTTCACTGTGATCCATTATGTTGTGTCAATTCTCATTTACTCTGATGGAGATTTTGCTTGTTAAGAGTACTTAGGTAGCATTGACCCAGAAAAACTGATTGCCTATAAACCTCAATATAGTGAGTTGTTGGAATACTGGTTTTTCTATGAAGAAGATGGAAATGTTAATCGCTAGAAATTAAAATACTTGCTGAAATTAAATTTATTTAAATGAGTGGAATTAAAAAAAAACCTTAAAATTATTGTACAACTCCATCAACCTGTTAGTTTTTGATTCAGGTACATTCTCAGTTGGAAAATAATAAGTCTTATGTACATAATTTATGAAGGAAATAATATTTTAACCAACAAAGCTGGTAAATGCTTTGATAAGAACAATTTTTATCATTTTATATACTCCTTAAACATATTTTATTTTGGTATTATCAGTAGCAAAAATTATGCCTTAGAAGTACTTATACTTAATCTATTGGACAAAAAATGTTAAAGAACATTTAAATTTTTACAAAAAAAATAGAACTCATAATCAAAGTTTAAGACATGGATTTTGTTGAAATTCAATCTGAAATAATTGATGTTCAAAAGTACATTGTATTTATCTATGCATTTGTTGATTGATATTTAGTTTGCTTTTGCAATTTTGATAATCTCAACAATTTTGTAATTTACCCCCTGGTATAAGAGAAGACAAAGACGTATTATCCAGATGAGGCTCTGTAGCACAAAACCATAAAGCATGGCCAAAGATTCAGTCATATAGCCACTTATATAGTTCTTGGAAAATGAAACATAATGATGATTAGCTATCAGCACATCAATTCATTACAGTTGCAGGTTGAACTGCAAGAGCAAGGTAGGATCCATGATCAGGATATGTATTATCCTGTCAATTAAAAAGCCCATACATTTGGATCAGAACCTGCTGACCACCTGGACCAGGTATGACACAAGAAAACATCCTAAAGTCGTCATGTCCATCAAGGGCATACGTTGGCAACTTCCTGAGGAGAAGCTTGCCCCTCACTGGGCTGGCTGAAGTAACTGTTACAAACTTACTCTGTCGACGGGCAATGTCTTTGCATTACTTCTCCATTGTCAGAAATAAATAAATGAACGCTAAATTTCTGCAGAGAATCAATTTGGATTTCAGGCTCTCACAGTGAACTGCAGCCTTTTGCAAACCCAGTGCTCAAAATGTAAGCTCCAGTTCACTAGGAATGGGATCACTATATGTTACAGCAATTTGAGGTACCTTTGAGTCGCAATGTGGAATAGCTAGCCTGCAAACTGAATGTTTAGAGGAACTGTAGGAATAATTCCTATAAATCCACTTTCATAACCGTGTCAACCAAGTAAGCTTATGAGGAAGTTCTCTGTCCAATGAGGTCTTTGTCCCTGGAACTAATGTAACAGATCCTAACAACATAGTATGGGTGTTAACTTTTGAAGAACCACTGAGGAGTGCTATTTTATAATCCAGCAAGACATGAGGTTTCTAATTTGTCCACACCATAGCCAACATCTGCTCTTTTTAAAGTTTAGTTTGGTCATTTTAGTTGCTGTCAACTGCTATGTTATTGTTGTTTCTATTTCCATTTAATTAATGTTTGATATCACCACTTATTGGGGAGTGTGTCCAGCTGTGTGGCTTGGGCATCGCTGTAATGCTGAAATGGTTGTTACATATGGTGAACCAACGGGAGCAGCTTTCAGTGAAGGAGGAATAAGCAGTCCATTTCTGAGGAGTTCGTCATGGAAAACCCTATAGATAACATCCACACATTGTCAGTGACTGAATACCTGATGACTAGAAGCAAAACGATGTCAGAAACAATGGCACAAAATGGGCGACTCAGGGCAGAAGGCACTCATAATCTGACTGAAGAAGAGTTGCCTCCTTCAAGCAGAGTCAATCAAATGATGAAGGTGGAGTGAAGCCAGTGACAGTAAAGGTTTCAGGACCTTCATTTGTGGGTGAGGTATGCATAAAAATGAAATAAAAACTGCAAAAGTTTATTACTAGTTGGAACTTGGAAATTCCAAGTAAGAATCTAGGAAAACTGGTGACTGGTGCCAATAGGAAATGGATGGGTGGGGAGGGGATTAATATAGGGGTCATAAAATCCATATCAGCGAACTGAAGTGAACTTGTGTAGACCATTTTGAATGAGAAAAGAGTATGGTTTACCACATTGGATCACATAATAAAGAGGAATGGCTTTGTGTTGATTATCAAAAAGATATTCCAAGATCTATCTTGAAATACAATGCTGGGGCTGAGCCTCGGTGATGTAAGTGGTTGAGTGCGGGACTGCGGCCCACGGGCTTGGCGGTTCAAATCCAGCGGCTGTTCCTTGCAGCACTGGGTGGCTCCCATGACCACCAGAGGGCAGGAGGCCCACAGAAAGATACAATGCTATCTATGATAGGATAGTCTATCCTCATACAGGCAAATCCAATCAATAAACTATTCCTCAAGATTATCCCATAACCATGAAAGCTAGTGAACAGAAATTGAGTTATTCTACCAAAGTTTCAGTCAAAATTTAATCAAATATTCATTGATATTATCAATAATCAGCAAGGGAACTGAACTTGGAAAATATGGCCCTTATTAGAGACATGAAGCTGCAGATCACATGATAGAATTTTGCATTGCAAAAATAACAATGACATAGCAGTTGACAGAAAATATTAGGGAATTCAATAATTTACCACAAGGTGGGATCTGCAATTAAGTTTCTCTAACTGGTTCTTAGCTTCTTAGCTATATCATCCCCTGGCTTTGGCCTCCATAAGCAGAGAGGCAGCTTCCTTGTTCCTTTGTCCCACCATTCCAACAGCATCTTGAGTCAGATGAGTAGAAGTTACCTACATCTTCCACACTGTTCCTGAGTCTCCGTGCCACAAGCTTGTGGGCATTTGGTCTCAAAAGCCTCGACCACTTCAGACAGAGATCAAGAATGTGCTCTTTCAAGGTCCTGAGGGTTCCTTTTATCTCCAAAGATGGCTCGTGCTTATTTTCAGGTGGGCTGGAAATGAGGGGTAATGTTTATTGACCAATCCCCTCTACTAGTGTTACACACACACACACACACACACACACACACACACACTTTGGATATTGTTGTTTTTGTTAGATGTCTTTGAGTCTGCTCTCACCACACCACCAGTCCTATGCAAAACAGGCCGAAACACTGCTTGGCCCTGTACCATCTTCACAATTGTCCCTATGCCTGGATCCACTGAAGCAGTCACTGTGTCAAGCCTTCTCACTGAGGACTTCCCCCTTTTTTTCCGCCCCTTCCCTTTATTAAGCATGGCGTCCTTCTTTAGGTATTGGTCTTTCCTGGAAATATGTCCTGTTTATTTAAAACAAAATTCCCATCCTTGCCTTGAAGAAGCACTGTGACCCTCCTTCTTCCAATACAGATGGCTTGTCCTTGTAGTATTTCATGGTACTTTTAATAGTCTTTGCCAGCACCACCATTCATATGCATCACTTCTTCATTTGTCTTCCTTATTCGATGTCCAACTTCCATATACATATAATGTAATGGAGAATGTCATGACGTGGGTCAGGTGCACCTTAGTCCTTAAGGTAACATCCTTGCTTTTTAATACTCTAGAGAGGTCTTTTTCCAGCATGTTTACCCAATGCAATGTGTCTTTGATGTGCACAGCACTTAACTGTCAGTTTGTTACACTGTCATGACTTTTGTGTTGCTGTGATGCTGGAAGCTAGGTCACTGGTATTTCAAATGCATCAGGATCACACAAAGTGAATAAGTTTCAGCTGAGCTTCCAGACTAAGAATGAATGACAAAGGACTAGGGCTCAAGTTTACCACTTTGGAGCAAGAAGTCTTTGAATATCTTATGGATAGCTTCAAAGTATTTTCAAATACTGAATGCTTAAACAAAGGAATAAGAACATGCATATGATGTATTAAAAATATCATAGCTTGGGTTAGGCACACCTTAGTGCTCCAAATCAAATCCTTGCTTTTTCAATAATCTGAAGGGACATTTTGCAACAGATTTACCAAATGTAATGTATCTTTGGAGATCTTAACTGCTGCCTCCATGATCATTGACAACTTCATTCTTTCCTCCATTTATCATAATATTACCTATTGGTCAAGTTGTTAATATTTTTTTCTTCTTTATATTGAGTTGTAATCCATCAAGAAGGCTGCACAATCTTGATTTTAATGAGCAAGTGCTCTCAGTCCTAACTTTCAGCAAGCAAAATTGTGACATCTATATATCACAGATGGTTAATAAGCTTTCTTCCAATTTTGTTGTGAAATTATTCCTCTTCTAATCCAATTTATCACCCTATACTCATAGTCTCACCTAATCACTTGGTGGTAGTTAAAGAGACTTGGGTAGAATAGCTATATTAGGAAATTTCACTCTATCACAATTATGAATATTAAATATTTATGATATTTTTCCTGAATTTTTTTCTCATTTTGTGTGCTGCCTTTCACATTATTTTTATAGTTCTTTTATAAATTACCTATTTTTCCTTTTGTTGCTGTATCTAAGAATACATGATTAAAACCATGTCCCAAAGTATTACCCCTCCTGGGGCTGAGCCCCCGTGGCGTGGTGGTTATGTGCGGGATGAGGCCCACTGGGATGGAGGTTCAATTCCTGCAGTGGCTCCACAGGAGCAGAGGCTGGGCCTCCTACTCCTGCCAGTGATGCCCAAAAAACCAAAGTATTACCCCTCCTCTATTCTAACATATAAATGATTTTAGTTGCTATATATAGATATTTTATGCATTTTGAATTAGTTTAGTGGCTAATCCATTTAGTAGAATATTATTCATCCATAAAGATAAGTGGCATTTTGTTGTATGATACAATAGGGGATGGGCTTTGATAACATGCTGAGTGAACACTTCTGTCACAATGAGCAAATACTATATAATAAATATCTAGAGCAGTAAGTTGTAGAGCAACAAGTTTTGCAAATGTCACCAGGAGCAGTATTGAGTTCATTATAAAGGAACCTTGAATTTCTCTTAAAAGTGCCAATGTCACTGAATTGTACATGTCAAAATGTTGCAATTTAAAATGTTCACATTAATATGTTTTTACCCTTGAACTTCAAAAAAATAGCATTTATGGCATTTTTGAGATAAGAAATTTAAGCAAGGTATATCAAATTAGAAAATAATGTACTATTGAACCATTGTTCAATGGTTTTTTTTTCACAATTCAAAGAAAAATCCCAATTTTTTATATACTATGTGGTACCTTGTAAAAATATCTCCAATGGACCTCTAATGCAGGGTCTTTTTAAGTAAGTGAAGAGCAGAACAGCAGAATGCCTTTCTCTATTTTTAATGTCATTTTAACTGGGGCTTGTACATCCATCCATTGTCTCAAGCACATTTTTTAAATTCAGTCTTGCACAAAGAGAGAAAATACCCTCAAACCCCTGTAGCAGTCAGTTTATGCCCTGCAGCATGAGATTTAATTATTTTTGCTGGTATTAGGACACATATGAATTACATTAACTTTAATGAATCTTTTTGCAACTAGCTATAAAAAGTTATTATTTTTAAATTGAAGTAAAATTATCTGAAATGGGATCAGAATAAAATAAAAAGTGAGGGAACTCGGGACATTTAAAAACAAAAATATCTCAGAACTATAAAAAGGGGGATTCAAAATATTGTGGCATAATTATGTCATCTCTTAATTTCAGTTCTCCACAAACTTTTTGGTTTCCTCCTATATTTCAAAGCGTGTTGATCAAACAGAGGAAGAGGAGGGAAAGAAATGATGTGCATGTCTAAGATTCTCCATTAGCTTCTGGCTCCCTGGCTGTGAAACCAGGAGAGATGGGTAGTCCGATTACCTTAACTGAACAATTTGGTTAGAAAACCAATAGAAAGTTCTTGGTGAAAAGAAGGTAATTGTGAAATGGAACTTCATAATTTAAATTAAAACCCAGATAGATGAGACATGATAGTTGAGACAAAAAGAGAACCTTGAGGCTAGAATCAATTTTTAATCCTTGAAGCGAAACTTTCCTCTAACTCACTGCCTTCGAGCTGATGCTAATTCATGGTGACCCTGGGACTTTAACTCGTCAAGGAAGTAGAACGCACGTGCTTTTCCCTCATCGCAGCTGATGTTGCTCTACTATGGGTAACCACTGTGTGACCAGGACTCGCCATTTTCCTATGATGTCATCTTTAAAATAAACAGTTTAGCACCCCAAAAATGATCTACTGTAATCATTATATCTATTCAAAGAACTGCTGATAAGAGATCAAAATTACGCCAGTAATTCTAAGGCACCAATGAGAGCTCTAAGGGGAAGAGATTCTAAGTTGAAAAGTGGTGAAATAAAATGGGGGTGATACAGCGACATGAAGGAAATTCATCTCGACTATCACTGAACATGCTATAAAAGTGGTTGAATGAGCATGTACTTTGTTGCACATAGGTTGGGGATTCAAAATATCCTGGAAACTGGAATTAAAAGAGTGAAATTTTTCTACAACTGTTTGAAGTCCTATCATACTTTCACATACACAAAAACTTGTTGCATATTGAGCGATTAGTAAGCTAATGTATAGTTTTCCTTCTTGAAATGTGTATAGCTATGTCTGGAGTAATAATAATATCTTTAGTCATGTACACAACTTTTTTATGCGTTATATCTATTTTGGTTTACTAAAAATCGCTTATTAGTTTCACATAGTGTAAACTACAATACTTCACTTCTACCAGAGTAATTTATTCCTAACACCAATGTATTCTTGCTCTTCAAATAATACCCTAGCATTACATCCAATCTAAAGTCTACCTATTGCCACCATAGTTTTCCCCGTTTGATTGTGCAACATGTATTTGTTATGCAAATATCTTTTATTACTTTATTTCTCTTAATTAATAGAACATACCTAAATTATGCTACCTTCTCATTCATATTTCCCTTGGGAAATGAAAGTGCTTGCATGTTACCATTCTGAAGATAATAGAACTATTTATTATACCATATGATTTTATTTTGTTATAATAATTCTTTATTTAAAAATAATTCATCATGGGTAATTAGCTCCATTCCCAACAACTTATCAATACAAATTTAGGGATAAGATAAACATAAAGCACCTATGTTATATTTTGATTTTTACATTTCTTAATACCTTATGTAAATAGTACATAAATTATATAAGGAGAAACTCATGCAATCCTACATGGACATTTTGCCATTTTAGTTTCAGTTTTCTTTCCTTTTGTGCATAATTAAACAGATATTCTAAAGATAGCAATGACCCCTTATCCTTCCCATCTACAAAGTGATTTTTCCTGTACTGTAATGTATTTTCCTCTATCTTAATTAGCAGACTTAATTATGCTCCTGTGCCAGATAATTCAAATATCTACAGTCAATAAATTTTAGTATACACATATATGTGCTATAATCATGAATCATCTTTTTCATGAATCAATTTTATAACCTCTTCATCAACTCAAAAAATAAACTCTATGCATGTTAGCCATCATTTCCTAATTACAACCATTTCTTTCTACTATTGTATCAAAATCTATTACCATCAAATAGATTTTGATTCAGTGACACTATATGACAGAGTAGAACTGCCCTGTAGGGTTTTCAAGGTTATAAATATTCATGGATACAAACTTCTGCTGCTTCTCCAGTGGAGGGGCTAGTGGGTTCAAATCTTTGAACATCTGGTTAGCAGCCCAATGTTTAACACACTGCCTCATTACCACTCTCTTTTGTACTCTCATAGGTAATATTTATCTACTTTCTATCTCTATAGAGTCCTCTATTCTGGATATTTTATATCACTGGAATCAATAATACACAGTGTTTATGACAGCCTTCCTTAAGTTAGAATAAAGTTTTGTAGACCTATTTGTGTAATAACCAATAAAACAGTACTGTATTCATTTTTGTCACACCACTATCATCTGCCATTAAGATTATTCCAGCTCAGAGTGACATGTTTATTCATTTATAAGATAATAGTATTTGAGGTCATTTCTACCTTTAGGTTCTTATGAATAGTGCTGTTAGAAATATCCATGCAGACTTTGTTGAATACAAATATGTTTTTATTTTTCTTGAGTATACCTAGGAATCAAATCAGGGTGACAATGACAATTGTTTAATTGCTTAAGAATCTGCCAGATTGTATTCTAAAGAAGGTGTATCATCTTACTTTCCTATTAACAGTGTGTATCATACTGATATGTGAAAATCATCAATTGATATTTGGATGTTGAACTAATCTTAGATACATGTCATACATAACATTTTCTTGTGCTGTCACTCTTTTTAATATATTACTAGATTAAATTTTTCCAGTTTTAATTTTGTTTTTAGTATTTTTGCATGAGTAGGTATGGAGAGAGTGTTCTGTACTTCTATTCTATTGTTTCCTTTTATATTAAGTTGAATCTGTATTTGTTTTTTTTTCTTTTATTTTTTTTTTGGGGGGGGGTATCACTGCTCTCCAGTGGTGGGAGTAGGAGGCCCAGCCCCACTGCTGGAATTGAACCTCTGTCCCAGTGGGCCGCAGTCCCGCGCACAACCACTACGCCACCAGGGCTCAGCCCTGTATTTGTAAAATTTTGAATACCTTAGTGAAGAATCTAGACCTATTTAAAAGTGCTTCATTCAAGTATTTTCCTGATCAACTTTGACATATGGCGACTTGCTCATTTTCTATTGTCTTCATGTTTTCTGTGGTTGTGTGGGTTAGATTTCACAATTTCTTGTCATGAGTTGTGCTTTTTGTTGGCAATATCTTAGAATACATACTTTAAAAAATTTGTGTCCATCTCTTAAAAAATGCACAGTTATTGAGTTAAATCTGACTTCTAATTACCCTGTAAAACAGACTACAACTATCTAATGGGGTTTCCCAAACTGTAATCTTTATAAAAGCAAATCATTCTAGTGTCTAATCTTTCTTCCACAGAGATGGTTTTGGTTTCCAACTTCTGACCTTTTGAATAGACAGTCAAGCACTACCCAAGTGTACCACCAGGATCCCTGCTTCAACTGTTGCTCATTTCTGTTATTGATTGATTGGTTTGTTTATGGACTGACTGGCTCATTTTTTAAAAATATGATTTGGTTTATCTTAACTCTTTATATTAAAAAATATATAAGCACTGTGTTAACTGATTCCCAGTAAAAAGAGTCATCTAGAAGGAATGATAGCACTTGAGCTCTTGTGTTTATCACATGAAAGAAAATTGCAGAGGAGAAACAGAGTTCATACAAATGCTCCAAGTACTCTATCATTTACCTTTAAAAATAGGTTTGTTTTCTTTTAAGAAAACACTATGCTGAGAGTACAAACAATCTCTTCAATCCCCACAGTGTTTTATAAATACGGGTTAAGTACTATGCTATATGGAACATTCGCTGAATTGAATTATTCACTCTGTCTTTGAAGATACAATGACAAGACAAATGGAAAACACAATGACACTCTGTACATACTCTCCATCCTAGTTCTGCTCATGTGCAAGATGAAATACATGTTCAGGAAAGATTGGGGAAAAAGGGAGGTAGAGAGGAAGCGGAGATGAAAGGGCACAGGGTGGGGAGAAGCAGGGAACATTTGCTTTTGAAAGCAGCAGAGCAAATATTATCTGAAAGTTCATGCAACGATTTTAACATCCTTCTGGATATCCTCACTAACCACCTCTTATCTGGCAACAAAGCAACAACATCAAAACACGGAGGAGGAACACACATTGTTAAGGCTCTTAACGACATGCAGAAAACAAGGTGATGACTTCTTCATTGCAGGTTTGGCATGGCTAAAATTTTACATTTGCATGCATGCTGTCACATGCAACAGAACGCCATGCCACAATTTCAATGTACAAACACCAACCCAGCCAACAACACTTCTCAGAGCAGCCCTTCAAATCAAATTAGTGAAGCACAGTGCCTATCAAATGACATTCCATATTCTCCTGGGTGGTATTATCAGACACAACTATATTCATACCAAGCAGAAATCAAGAATTCAGCTCCCGCGTCACAAGGATGAAGTCATGAAGGAATGCGAGGAGCACCACTCTCCAGAGAAACCTGGGGGTTCCTGCTGATCAGGTACTGTTGTGCTTGGTCTCTGGGAAATCCACTGAGATTACTCACCGATTCTGTATTCAGGGATAGAAATGGCTGAAATGTGCGAGTCACAGTAAATGACCCCACATTATCTTTATTTGGTACTCCAAATGAATCACTGGACATATCAATGGTGTGAAGATTTGGGTTTATAAAGTCAATTCCTACATATGCAGTGTTAGCGTTATCTATTAAGAAGACCTCAGTTTTAGCCCCCAAACAAGGCCACTGTTAATGAATAGATTCTGACCCATAATACATCTGTAGGGACAGAATACAACTAGCCCATATGTTTTCTAAGATCAAAATATCTTACAGAAGCTGAACTGCCACATAGTGTTTCCTAAGGTTTGGCTGTGAGGTCAAACTGCTGATCATTTGGTTAGCAGCCACATATCTAACCACGAAAGCATCAGGACTCCTTGAATTGTGCACAGTCCATCTGAATGACAGTTCCTTTCCTGCTTCTACACCCAGAAACGAATCTTCACTAGTTACAGGCTGGTTTCTAAATTGCTTTTAACAATGACACCAATCATACATTTAATCACGAATGAATTCAAAGTTTGATTCCTTTGATGAAATAGTGTCTGATGTCAGTATTTGATATTTTGTCAGGTACCATGGGGCTTTTCAAGCTCTATTTCACATCTTCTTCTGCAAATGGAATTCCATATTTCATCTTCTATCGTGATATTCTTCAACCACAGCCTTCATCACTTTTAACAGCACTATGGTCTTAAATTCTCTGTGCTCTGTTGAAAACAAAGTCAGTTTCTTTTGCAAGAGGTTAAGAACTATCTCTTTTACTGCTCCATTATATCCACAAACAAAATATCCAAACCAGAACCGAGACCACAAATTCAGGAATGGAAACAATGTCAAACCTCTGTCTTGATATCCACAGTATACTTTCCAACAGTATTTACTATTGAATGTGAAAATAATTTGAGGCAATCCTATATCCTTTATAGCCCCCTTTGGATTCTTGTTCCAATTACAAGAAGATTCAAAATTGTTATGGTACAATTTAAATACTAAATCCAATGGAGGCATATTTTGGTGTGATCTATTAGGATAATTTCTACCTTGAATACTATACTAGCAAAACTCAAAATTGCAGGAGGAATAAGCAGAATTTTGAGGAGATTAAGAAATACAATAGTGACAATTACTTCTTCTCTGTTCCTATTCGCCAGCATTGTAGAAGGTGGGAAACTAGTATTATATCTTAGTCACTAATCATATATATATTATATACATGCATACACATATATATTTATATAAGTCATAACCTTTAATTCCCAAGGCATTACTTCCTTCTAGATGGCAGCATAATTAAGTACCCAATGTAATAATAAAAAAGTTTCACTGACATATAAAGCTAGATAATTCAGAATATTGTGATACATAATAGGATTTGTGAAACTCGTAGTCCTGTTTATTACCTGTTATATGTGTGATTCAGATATTTGATCATATGTAACACTGGTTGAAATAAATAGCACTGATCTATTTTATTAATTCAAAGAAGATGACAAAAGAAGACATGTTACTATGAGAAATAGTAAATTCACAGCTGGTATATTGTTGTTGCTGTTGTTGTTTTACAGTGTGAAAATGTCTATTACCTTAGTGATGACATATCGAACTACCTCACCTAGCGAGGAGTAGTGACACATTCATCAGTTAAGGTGGTCATCCTGTTTGCTCTGACCACAGTACTTTTCAAGAATTGGGGTGACCAATTTGGCAAAGCAGTACTAAGTATTTATACAGTGTTCTTTCAAAGGATATCGTTCAAGGGTTGGATGATTTAGCTCAAAATAGACCTTGATGACTGAGCCTTAAGGAGCCCTGGGGTGTGGGGCCACACACTGGGCGGTCTGCCATCCCTCCTGTTGATACCCTCAGTCAACTTTCTAGCTCTTTACATTTTGAGAGAATAGCATTTTCCTTGTTAAATCCATGCATATGTGGCAATTTTATCATAGCAACACTCAATTCCTAAAACTCTCCTGTAGCATATTCTGCATCTATTTATTACAAGGTGCCTGGAATGGGCCAAGAAAAATAATGACGTCATTGGAAGGCACTCACTTTATTTAGGATGATTGCCATGTTCATAAGCAAAGCAGATATCATTTTATTCGGCACAGGCATAAGGCTGATCTGGCTGGCCTGGGACACGCAGTAGAGTACATATGGAAGTATCTAATTGGATTATTTCAATTTCAGAAGCCAACTTCCTCTCAGCTAGTACCCTAACATTTTTATAATAATGTGGAGTTTATAAATCCAGTTTATGTTGCAACAGTTACTTGCAAAAATAGAAATTACAGCTGATTTTTTTTTAAAAAAAACGATGCTAGTCCTATCTGTACAAAAGATAAAATATTATTTCAGGACAGTCATCTGAGTTTATCACTTTCTCCTAGATATTCCTGTGTGGTCAGGCATGGATGAGCTATGATAGTTGATTACTTCTCTAGGCTGTTAGCTGCCAGGTTAGCAGTTCAGAAGCACCAGCCATTGCACAGGGGAAAGATAGGCTTTCTAATCTCGCGCAAAGTTCTTCTTTCCCCACCTGGGCAGTTCTACCAACTTCTATACAGCTGCCTTGAGTCAGCCTCATTGCATATTGGCAGCTCATGAACAAGGAGCTTGGTTTTGGACTCAAAAACAGAAACAGATCTTTGTGTTTCCTTTTTCTATCATTGCTGCCTCCCAGCAGACACTTAATCCATTAAGGACTTGCTTTTCAATAGACACTTTATTTCTTGGGACATCATGTGATAATTTAAGCAATCATTTGCCATGCATACTTCATGATTTTCTTCACATTTGATTGAACCCAGAGCTGAGAAACTCCTAATATTTGATTAAATGTCAGCAGCAAGTCTGTTGAAGCTTTGCTATAGATGAAAACATTGTATGTCAGATTGCAAAGAAATATGACCTCCATTATGGAGTCACACACTCTGTCTTCCCAATGTTTCCACTCAAAATGCTTGAAAAGATCAGAAAGAAAAGTTAGTTACTCCCTGCTCACATGTGTGCATAAACATTAGACCCATGGAAACCTTTGAATCAAAGCCTAGAGATTTTAACCAGAGCTGTGTGTTCCTGCATTTAATGGTCTAATAGTAGCCTCAGCTTTACTCTCCCAGATCTCCCCAAGTATGTCACAAGTATGTGTTTACATATGTATTTATCCAATTGTAGGCACTAAGTTTTATCAGGTGAAATTTGCTGTTTTGTCCTTAAATTAATTTCTTCATTTTGTCCCTATACTAGATGAAGAAAATCTTCAGCTACAAAAGCCTTTCTGATTAGGTTTGGACCATTTTAACATGACTATGAGACAAATTAAAGGAATGATGTACACAATTTCAAATGGCTAATTTGAAACATAGATTTCTTTAAAATGGTGTATTACCTTTTTTCCCACAGTGGACAATTGCTACTGCCCCTCCAGGGAGGCACTAGAACAATTCCTGGGGACTGCAAGTGCCAATCCCTACACTTGATCCTGGATTATGGGCACCAGTAGGGCACTCAGTGGATTTGTTCCCTGTAAAGGGGGGGGAGTATGCCACATAATTTTGTGAATCTATGATATATTTGAATCATTTCTCACATACATAACATTGAAAATAATTACTTTTATTAAAAAAACTGCTCCTTTGTTTATAGCTTGTACAGATCAGTTTTTGATGAATAAAAAAATTTAAAAGAACAAAAAATTTGATTTTTTCACAAGAATGGAGTCCATAATAAACTCAGCAAGGATAAAGTATCTTAAATTAAAAATAAATGAAAGTTAACAAGCATTACTAAGAATAACACAATGAAGATATAATATATGTTCAAAGGAAGTTTCATACCAATGATTATAGGAATAATAAGTAAAAAAAGAAATAATAAGCATAACTGAGAGCAAAATGATATAAAAGCACCTTAAAAGTGCAACTGATAAATTTATAAATTACAAAGTGATGAGCAAAATACTTGGGTCTGGGGAAACAAAAATGCTTAATTTAGAATTACCTAATATTAAAAAATGATTGTGCATAATCCAAGTGATTTTGTGAGAGGCTAATTTTGCTGAACTAATTTAATTTCCTTTTGTAGTAGAATAAAATTTTCCATAAGCAAACAACTGAGAAGTGGAAATTAAAGCAAAATTTTGTATTTTAGCACATATTATTTTCTCATTGATAATCTGAAAAATACAAAGTAGTTTCTCTTCTTCCCAAAGATGCTGTAATAAAATATAGCCAAATGGGTGTCTTTAAAGAAGAAAGATGCATTTTCTTCCAGTCTAGATATCAGAAGCTCAAAATAGAGTCTCAGACATGTGTGTATGGATCTTTGAATGACTTCTTTCATTTGTATATATTTGTGTCCTTTTCATAATCATTAAAAAAAGGTTACATTTAAAACACACTCTGTTTTGAAGTGTTTGTATTAATATAAAATAGAGAACCCTCATTTCTGAGCAGGGTCTTGCTTAAGGCATCTGGGCACTGCAGTGGCTGCACACTGCTAACTGTGCAGTGGCTCCCCCTGCTGACTGGAAGGTCCAACACAACGCACCGGTGTCTCGCAGATGTTGCCGTCCTTTTCCCTAAGGACGTGTAGATTTAGAACCCTCTGTTGTAATGGGCCCTAGAGTGACACCATGAGTCAGAATCGAATCTAGGACAATGCATTTATTTTTTGTTTTATGAAGTCAAGACAATTCTATGAAAAGGCAAACCATTGCACCATAGGCTTCACAAGTACAGGGTTAGAGTTACTGCTTTTCTTTTGTGAAGACACAAAGTCATACCATGTAAAATTTTGTTTCAACTTTATTAAGCCAAGAATCACAGTCATCTGTAGATGGCATCTCCATTCCATAAAGAAAAACTTCTGCTGTCATTTCTAGTTCTCTAAAGAAACACAATGAAAAGTATTCAATTTGAAGTACATAGAAAGAGAATAGATTTTTTTACATATCAAACATTCATGTCCCCTACATTTTATCTATTATATATTCTCTCCACAAATGTTAAGTGAACTATAACTTCAACAACAAATATTCAGTTTCATTGTCTGTTTTTATAGTTGAGTGTTATCTATTCACTCTTTAATAAAAATATGTATATTTTAAAATAGATCTGCTTATTTTCTTTTTCTTGCCATTGAGATATTACTTAACTTAGAATAACTTTTTTCTTTTCAGGGAGGAAAATATATATCACTTTTGCAATATTTATTAATTAGACCATTTATTAATGATTTATTAATGATTTATTAATGATTTATTAATCAGACCATTTGTTGAAATAAACAAGACAGCAAGAAATAGATGACTTTCCTAAACTTACTTTAATAGTTATTGGTATCATTTTTATCCACCGGATAGCATCTCTTGAGCTTAGACACACACACACACACACACACACACACACACACACCTTACATTGTTTCTGAACTTAAAACATATTATTGAAGTTTGAATTATTGCATTCACCAGTATTAAATTATATGTGACAGGTACTTGTTGCACTACAATGCAACTGCATTGTTAAAAAATTTTTCAATAAGCATCTGTTAGTCACATAAGTATAAATGTTAATTTCAAGTTTAACATAAGAACAAAATTTCATTTTTTTTGTTTTGTTTTCTGTTTTGGTGGTGGGAGTAAGAGGCTCAGCCTTTGCTCCGGTGGACCCACTGCTGGAATTGAACCTCCATCCCAGTGGGCTGCAGTCCAGCGCACAACCACTGCGCCACTGGGGCTCAGTCCAAAATTCCATTTTTATAGTCTCAAATTTTATGATACATAGGAGAAAATCTGACAAAATCTAGACAGTCAAAAAGTATTGCTCCTGGAATTCATGTTTATACATGTATAGACTTAGTCCGAACAAACTAAATGTATTTTTACAATTTAGTAAATAACTGTAGACAAGTTCCCCCCATAATATGATTGTCTTAGTCATGTTAGGATGCTTTTACAATAAATATATTAATAGGTTGTGCCAGGAAAAGTGATTTTGAAGTTGGCATTAATATCAAAATTTTATCTAAAATCAACTAGGCAACTTAACAAATCATCAAAGTTTTTCAACAAGTTTAGGGGAAGCTTTTGCATATAAAACAACAGCTTTTATGTGGATCAACTGTTTTAAGAAAGGCTGAAAAGACCTCAGAGATGAACCCAAAAAGGAAAGCCTGTTGATCTTAACAAGTAAATATACTGTGCAAGACAATAAAGTGAAACTCATTTTGACTTTGGGTTAGGTAAATATATATTTTTTAGTCTAAACTAATATACAATCTAAACTAAAATATATTTTTTAATCTTAAAATTATATTTTACTTAGGGAGTTTATTAAGTTTCAGTTCTTGAGAAAAAATGTTTTAAGAGCATGAAAATAGGATCCACAGACAAGAAAATATTTACAAAGGAGGTTTCACAGAGTTCCAGGAAAAACTAGAATCAAAAGATTATGATAATTTTTAATGAGCTTTTTGAAGCCTCCTCATATATCTCACAAGGTATTTGAATCCAAAATATATGAAAACTGCAGAATTTTCAGAATCAATAATAAATTAAACAATTAAAAAGATTAACAATGGTTGAGTGCGGGACTGAGGCCTGCAGGCTTGGCAGTTCAAATCCAGCAGTGGCTTGCACCCACAACCACCAGAGGCAGTGATGCCCCCTGCCCGAAAAAAAGATTAACAAGCAAATAGAAGTAAGGCGCTGTTTGAGAGTGTGAATATATGTGGGCCAACCTAGGAGAACAGTTCAATCATGTACTCATAGCAGATCTTCATTGTTGTAGATTACTTTATAATCAATAATCGCAAATAGAACATAGTTCTTCTGAGTGTATAAAAAATTATCCTGTCTAAGTATTAGACAGTTACTCTTTTCACAATGTTTTCTGAAGGAATTACCATGTACGCTCACTTGACAAACCCCAGATGCAAGCAGCAAAATAATATGTAAGTATTTACAGTTCATTTTCATCAAGACTTATTCATTCATTAAATAAAGACCAATTTGAAGAAGAAAACCGTCATAGAGGATAAGCCCCCAAACATGCTACTGTACAGAAATCTTGACTGAATTTAAGGAGAGAAACTAAAAGATGATACATTAAATTCCCAGTGAAGGAGAAAGAGCCAAATAATTGAGACAAATGAGAAGAAAGTAAGATGCAATTAGGATAAATTCTGGGCAGGAGGAAATGCAGTGCACTTTCGTATGTTGTTTATCATCTGGGGAGCATCCGTGACCTAAGGGTGAAACATGGCAACACTGACCAAAAGGCTGGAGGGTGGAGACCACTAGACTTGCACGTCATGGAGAAAAATTGTCTGCTTTTGTAAAGTTTATAGGACAGTTCTGCCTGTTTCTTTTGGGTCTACTTCAATCAGTATTAAAGGTAAAGTAAAATTTCAAATGGCAAGATTAACAGGCAGACTTTTTTTTTAAATATAGATTTTTATTGGGGCCTCTTATAGTCCTTATAACATTCAGCACATCATTATTTTGGGGGGTCATCACTGCCGTCTGGTGGGAGTGGGAGGCCCAGCCTTGCTCCTGGAAAGCTGTTGCTGGATTTGAACTGCCAAGCCAGTGGGCTGTACTCAACCACTATGGCATGGGGGCTCAGCCTCTCAACACATCATTTGTATTAAGCATATTTGTACACATATTGCCACACTCACTTCCAACCATTGTCTACTTGAGCCCCCTGCATAAGCTCCTCTTTTCCCTTTTCCTCTAGTTCTTTTTTTTTAATTCCAGTTCCCCATATTTGCTCTTCCCCCTCCTCCTCCCCCATGAACCCTAATGATTTGGGGGGTCATCACTGCCCTCTGGTGGTCGTGGGAGCTACCCAACCTTGCTCCTGGAGAGCTGCTGCTGGATTTGAACCGCCAAGCCCATGGGCCACAGTCCTGCACTCAACCACTAAGCCACTGGGGCTCAGCCCGAAGCCCTAATTTGCAAATTGTTATTACCTTTTCATATATTTCCAATGTGTCTCTTTGCCCACCCCCCTGTTGTTTGCACCCCAGAGAGGGGGTTATATGTAGATTCCTGAAATTAGTTCTCCCTTTCTACGTCACCATCCCTCCACCCTCCCAGTATCACCACTCCCACCAGTAGTCCCAAGGGATCATCTATCCTAAATTCCTTATGTTTCCAATGCCAGTGTATATCCCCTGGTCTAGGTGGATTTTTCTGGTAGAATTTGAGATCACTTAAGTATTGTAGGCACAAGTTGACCAAGAATATCACAAACATCATGTTTAATTCGAAAGTCTTTTCCCTAGGGTTTCAGTTCAAATATGGTTTTCAAAGGAAATATGTTTCGTCAATTCTTTTCAAATTGTGTCCATCTCATTAGCACATCTTTAATAAGAGAAGACTTGTTGTAGTTGGGTGCCATCCAGTGGGTCTGGAACACAGAAACCCTGTGCACAGCAGAGGAAACCTGGCCCCACCCGCACCCCCTCACAATGATTCCCGGGCCTGAGCTCGTTGCCGCAGCCCCTGCATCAGTCCATCTGCTTGAAGACCATTTCCTTTTTCTCTACCCTTTCACCTCACCAAGCATGCTGCCCTTCTCTAGCAACTGTTCTCTCCTGAAAATAGGTTCAAAATATATAAGATGACGTCCTGCCATCCTGGACTCTCAGGAAGACTCTGGTCGTACTTCCAACCTGGCTCCCTGTCCCCTGCTAGCAGCCCCTGCTGTCTTCCATAAGCTTCTTCAGCACCATCGTTCAGATGCGCCCATTTTTCTTGAGTCTTTCTTTTCCATGTCCAACTTTCACATGCATCAGATGCCATTGAAATATTTATGCTTGGAGTCAGATGCATTTTAAAGGCTTCTTTTGAAACAGATATTAAGGCAATTCTTCTTTTGAAGGGTGGGAAAACCTAAAAAATTAACCAGAAGGGTATAGACCATCAACATCAATAAATACAATAACTGTGGCTGATAACAGAAACTTGTGGGAAAGGAACACAGAATGTCCACTGATGTGGTGGTCATGGGAGTTGGGATCTCACATGCTTCATCATTTTCCATTTTCTGCTCACATCTTGGTGACAGCAAGCCTTTCACAGGATGGGCCTTAACATCGTAGCAAGATCAGGTTGCTCAGGAGCAGCAATTTCCATCAGTACTTTAAGCAGCAGTGTAGCCTAGGCAAATGATTTCATGAGGCAGATTATAACAGGAATGAATTTAACATTTGCCAATATCCAGAGCAAGCCCGCTCAAAACAGTGCCTTCTGAGGGGACAGTGTAAGCAGCAGAGGTCAGCTCTGAAAGTTATGGCACCTGTTTGGGGATTCCAAGGGTGTCAATCTTGAACAATTTTATTGCAAGATATATACTGGTCACCAAGGTTTATTATGAAGAAGGCTTAAGAAAATGCAAAATCATCATTGTGGAAAACAGTCTAGGAAATATGTGCCACAGATTCCCGACCCCGCCCCATCATGACCCAGTCATTCTTTGCTGTCCTGCAGGAAAATAGAATATTGCTGGGGACCTTTCCCTCATCCAGCCTCACTCCCAAGGCTGACCATTCCCCCCTGCTGTGCATGCGCTTGTGGGTGTAGTCCCCAAACTCAAAGATTATCTATAAGTGATTACATTTGAGGCCTTTGAGGATGCACAAACTGTGTTTCTAATGTGGTAAAAATCAAAGAGCTTCACATTCTTGTAAAAGACTTAGAGAGATGGGAAATCCTCTTTCAGGATTGTATAGACATATATGAGAGTTATGTGAAGAAACAATAGAATTAAATTGGTGATACCTCATTTTATAAATCATCTGTGATTTTTTAGCAATATTTTTCAGTCATTCTCATTCAGATTATTAGCTAACTCCATTTCAAGAAATTTTACTTTAGAAATAATTGGGGAAATATCTAAGGGATGAAAATTATAAATAGTTACCATTATTTTAAACATTGAGAAAATAGGAGGAAGATTTTAATCCACAACATTTTGGGAAATCAAATGACCACCGTAGGTATTTCTGTTCCTTTGTAAAATTCCATGTTTGAAAAGCAAAACCACACAAAAGATCTCAGCAACACTTGGAAATCTGTTTTACAGTAAAAATTAACATATATAGTTTACAGTTAAAATGTATTTTGCAGTGAAATTCTGATACACATTTTTCTTGCACCTAGAAAAGATTTAAAACAGAAAATAGGTTTCTATTAATTAATTTCTAAAAAAAGCATTGTGACCTTAGTGACATTTTTCCACAATGTCTCAATAATCTCTCTCTTTTGTAGCAAGTATCATTTTCATGGTATCACAATTTCTGCCTCTGGATTTTCATGGGAGATTATTTTCCCCATGGATATGCTGCCTTTGGGGGCAGGACTATCATCACTTTGTGAAACAGAAGTTCATATCTGTCACTGCCACAAGACATTGTTGACTCTCTAGGGCAGGGTAGAACTTCTAGACTCTTTAACGGTGTAGAAAGGCTCATCTTTTTTTCTATTCTCCCTGTAAACTTTTATAAATTTAATTTTAAACTTCTATTATTGGTTTTTGTATTTATTTATTTATTTCTATGAGAGCTCTGGTATCAGCCCATTTTTTCCTCTGTCTCCCACCCTCTTACTCTTGTGAACCCTTGATAAACTGTGAATTATTAATATTTTCATATCTTACACCATCAATTTTCTCCCTTCACCCATATTTCTGTTGTTCATCTGCCTGGGAATGGGGTGGGGGTGCTGTTATATATCTATCATTGCGATCATTTTCCCCTCTCTCCCCTGATTTTCCCTCTACCCTCATGGTATCACTACTCCCATTACTGTTCTTGAGGTAGTTATCTGTCAGAGACCCCATGTATCGAGAGTTCTTATACCAGTGTGGATGCTCCAGTCTGGCTGGATTTGCAATGTAGACCTGGGGTCATGGCAGTGGGGGTGGGAAGGTGGAAGCATGAAAGAACTAGATGAATGTTGTGCTTCTTTGAAACTATACTGCACCCTGGCTGGCTCGTCCCTTCTTAGTGACCCTCCTGTGAGGGGCTTTCCAATGATCTACTGACGTACTTTTGGCCTCCACTCCACCCCGCTCCCCCTCTTTTGCAATGATATGATTATTTTGAGTTTTCTGATGGCTTGATACCTGAACCCATCGACACCTAGTGATCACACATGCTGATGTGCTTCTTTCATATGGGCTCGGTGTCTGTCCATGTAGATGAACAGCTGTTTGCAGGGTTTTTCTCATAATGAGTTGGGGAGAGGAAAGGAGACAAGAATTAAATCAATAAGAGCGGTTTTGATATGTCAAGCGAATGATCTCAATCTTTTTCTACCACAGACTGTCTTAGAATTGTAGCGCTTTGCTAAATAGCTCCTACTAACATTAGGTAGGAGGACAGACCATATAAAGCAGGTATTTGAAATGTGACAAGATGAATTGAAAATAAGTCATCTGAAAATAATCAGTGGTAGAATATCAATGCTGGTGTCAACAGGCACATAAAGCCCTAGTAATGTATTACAGAGCATGCGTAAATTAGAAGGTACTTTACTGGCTTCCTGTTTATTAGAAACTGAGCAGAATGTGCTGAAATTGTATACAAAACTGTGAAAGGCTTCAAGGTAAACAAGCAGCCATCTAGCTCAGAAGCAACAACATCCACAAGAAGCACAATCAGCCTGTGTGATCACGAAGTGTAGAAGACATCAGGTACCAGGCATCAAAGGACAAAAATCGTATCATTGTGCATGAGGGGAAGTGTAGATCGCGGACACAAATCCCATCTGTAGGCAACGGGACAAGCCCCTACAGAAGGGTTGCAGGGAGGAGACAAGTCAGTCAGGGTAACAATGATGCCACATACAACTTTCCTCTCATTCTTAAATACTTCCTCCCCACCCCCAACCCCACTATGATGAGCCAAATTCTACCTTAGAAATCCAGCTAGACCAGGGATGGTACACTGGTATAAATAGGAACTGGAAACACCGGGAATTCAGTACAGATGATCCTTTAGTACCTATGGTGAGAGTGGCAGTGCTGGGAGAGTAGAGGGAGGGTGAGGTAAAACGGGGGAAGAAATTACATGGATCTACATAGAACTTCCTCCTTGGGAGATGAACAACAGAAAAGTGGGTGAAGTGAGATATCGTACAATGTAAGATACGAAAAATGATAATAATTTATAAATTATCAACAGTTTACGAAGTAGGACCAATGGAAAGGGAAGGAAAAAATGAGGAGTTGATGCGAAGGGCTCAAGCAGAAAGCAAATGTTTTGAGAATGGTGAGTGCAACAAATGTACAAATCTGCTTCACACAATGGATGGGTTGTGGATTATGATAAAAGTTGTCAGAACCCTCAATAAAATGATTTTTTAAAAATCTGATCACATGGTGCAATTCAGAGAAGAAATTTAATTGTGAGGGTTCTGCTATATTGTGGTTATTATAGTTTGTTCATTGATCTGCTAATTTAAGTAATATATCTCACACAAAGTTATTGCTTTGAAAATTTCCATTGCTATATTTTTAAAATTATTTAGCCAGTTCATGAAAGAAAAACATGGAAGCATAAACAAATAGTATAAAATGACAATAGGTATCAATTTACTTCTAAATTCATGCAAAACATTATAAATATGATTTACAATCCTCCATTGAGATGTCTCTTTTATTCTTTATCTCCAGTGCAATTTTTAGGGAGAACTAAGAAAACATATATATAAATATTTCACTGTATATGTTCACTTCTTTTGGAGTGAAGTCTAGGATTGTACGTTTTTAACAAGTTCCCCAGTGATTCACATGCATACTGAATTTTAGAGGTAGTGAGACATTTTCCCATGTCTTTGATCTTTTTCCAGAAGTCAGACATCTGTGTCTAAAGTTCCTGATCTCTTAACCCTGTGCTCTGGTGCTTTGCAGCCCGTTTTTCCCCACAGTCCACTTAAATTTTCAGCATGTTTCTGTTCTATCGTGCTCACATTTATATCCATAACCTTTTTTCATTTGTCTGAGTTGTGGATTATGCTATTTACAGACTATTATTAGCATTTTCAATCCACTGTGACTCTTGACTTTTCGTGACCTTTGTGATTGTTTGTGCATCGACTTGGCAGACTAATCTGTTACAGCAGTGATCTGAAATGCAATGTGGTTTTCACATTGTATTTGAGGAAAAATGGAGACTAAATCACAGTTGATGTAATTTCTATATTCACATAAATTCTCAATATTTTACTTTGCTTATAATTTTGATTTTTTAACAATATCATTTCATTGCAGATTGGGCATTCTTTGACTTTAAAATAAATTTCATTTTGAGTGCTTTGACATGATTGTTTTATGGACAAACAAGAATTGTGATGTCTATACATGATGTTCTATGGATATTCTTTTTACTTTTGAAATTTGGAAAAAAATTACCAAGTGTAACCTAAATACAAAAATTGAGAACATTACTGCCATGTTATTTGTTTTCTTCTTTTACTTCTTCTATAAGAAAATGATTAACTACTCAGCATCTATTAAATTTAAATATCAAATGGTTTTATATTGTCCTTCTTGAGATTTTACAAATGCTATTATTTAAAAGATATACATAGAGTCCTCCACCAGATATTTCTAAATTTTAAAAACAGGTTTCTGTGTTTTTTTAAATATTTATATTTTACAAATGAAATTGATTAACTCAAAGAATAAAGAATTACTGAATTTACACTTTAGTTAAATTGTGTTATTGCTCAGTGCAAAAATGAATTGTATGCTTAAGTCTGTAGGTGCAATGATGGTTATCCTTTAGGTTTTTTTCATGTGTGAGTATCATTTCACTATGGAGAGAGTATGAAGCGCAGCCTTGCTCCTGGAGAACTGCTGCTGGATTTGAACCACCAAGCCAGTGGGCTGCAGTCCCATGCACAACCACTACACCACCGGGGCTCAGCGCCAATGATTATTCTTTCTTAAAGTACAAATATACTTTACTGTCTTTTGCTTTGTTGTTTGACTATATCCATCTGCATATAAATCATATAGTTTGAATGTAAAACTAGTCTCAGGAAATATACAAAAATTTAAACCCTATAGTTGACTATGTATAATGCCAGATTGAAGCATGAAAACTGAAATCGTGATCCTACTCTTCTTTAAGGCAAGTCATTCATGTGAATTCTCCATATATCCAAATGATCTAGGCTCTTTTACTCTTGAAAATTTGCTTCTGCACTTATCACAGATTTCAGAGAAAATATGCATTCTTCATCGACTGACATCTTTATCTTTGTATCTCTGTCCAAGTATCTCTCCACATGATCTTTTAAGGTATATAATTTATCTCACCTATGAGTACTAGTTGGATCAATTATAGTCTAAGCACAAGAACACACATATGCGTATACCCACACAGATGTAACTGATCTAATACCAATGATTGCTGTAGTATGTCGCCCTAGTGTTCAGAATAGGGGTGTGGCATAATATTTTTGCATAATAATAACCAGTAGCCAAATATTGAATCATTCAAATTTTAAAATGCATAGTGATAGTAAAGCTAGATTTTAAAGGGCAATTGTTGGACTGCTTACCGAAATCAATTATATATATTGATTAGCTGTATAAACAGAGTAGTTGAAGTAGTTATAAAAACACTGAACTCTACATTTTTAAACATTACGCAAAAACAAAAACATTATAGGAAAACACATATTAATGTTTTAACCACGAAAACTATTACCTTAAAACACCTTTAGAATTACTGCCAAATAACCCCTACAAACTTTTTCTTTTAGATTTTAGCACTAGGGCTATTTCCCTACTCCCAGCCCTTCCAGTGACATCATGGAAAGAAATAGAGAGAGTTTATTGAGGCAGAAACCATCGATGAGTGCAGCGTTTGAGGAAGATCTAGATGAAAATGCAATAGATGGGGGGAAGCTTTTACAAACTGCCAGAAAGTTATGATTTGGTGGAATAAGTGAGATTCCTGGAATGAAAGATGAACTAAAAATGGACTCTGCTTGCAAGTGGGTCTCACTTTCCACCTGGAGGTTCGGACCCTTCAGGACTTATTTGCAACCTGTTACAAACATATTTTTGTTTCAATTTTTAGAAACATATAGGCATGGGAAGGTGCTTGGCATGGTGTATGTACTTATGTATTATTAAAAAGATGTACAAGCCCCCACAAAATGATTTTAATAAATAAAAAATAAAAGAAAATGTGCAGATATTAAAAAACCAAATGTATCAATATTAAATCTCTAACGATAAAATTAACAACAAATATTTTAAGTGAATTGATGACCCTTTTTGTTAGTTCAAGAGTTTGAATTTCACATTTATATGTACTTTCTATTCCTTTATGAGCAAAAATTTAGATGTACAAGATTAATGACAATAATTCATTAAATTTATGAGATGCATTGGGGTATTTATGATAATCAAAATGTTGCCTTCCATATTATTTTGGAGGGATTTATTTTTCTTAATGCTCTACTCTCCCACAAATAGTACCACACATTTTTCTGTTTATTGAAAATATTTATATTATAGAAACAATTTATTTCCTGAATGTTCAGTGAGATTCTACAAAGCACTTCTCTGGAGATTTAGGGAAAGCAGATATTGCACTGCCCTTTTTGTTTTCTGCTTTGTTTTGTTTCTTTTACGTTCTGTTCACTAATTTTCAGGTTTTTTTCCTCGGCATAGTATACTTTTTAGAAATGGTATGCTTTGCTTAGATGACTAGCTAAAAATGATTAGAATTCAGAATTTACTCTCTTTCACATCTAATCTGTGTCTGTACATTTCTTTTTATTGTAATTTTATTTTTATATTAAAAATCATTGTATTGGGTGCTTTTACCACGCTTATAGCAACCTATTCATGTATGTTATCAAGCTTATTTGTTACCATCATTCTTTTCTAGACATTTACTTTGTATTTAGCCCTTGGTATGAGCCTTTTCTCCCTCCCACCTCTTTCCATTTTTAATTCAATCTTGTAAAAGACTCAGTTTTTCAATTTTTGTGTTTCTGACAATTTAATTATTCTTAGCAAATTTTTAAAAATCCTGATTCATATTTTGCTTATATTTTGGTGAATTTTGTTTGCTATTTCTTTGGTGTCGACATCATTTCTTCTTATTATATATACTTCTCTTATTCTCAAATTCCTATATTGATTTAATAGTGGTATTTTATTTTGTATCTTTATATCTTTCTGATAACTCAATCTATAAGTTTGTTTTGCATTTTCAGAGTGCCATGACTTTATTCTGTGGTGTTTTCTCTGGGTTCACTGTAAATAGCTGACAATCATTACTTGATGATGTTCTTTTAGATTCTAGTAAAGATATACCTCTCAAAATACCTTCCATGTAGACTATAATTTTACTAGACATAATCAGTTGAAATGTCTATAATTTCCATATTGATGTTTTGAAAGTTTCATTATGAAGAGTTTTATATGTCAAATTTTATAAATAATGCATATGTGCTTTGTCAAAAATGCTTTAATTTCATTGCTGTGTTTAACTTCCTTTGGGTGTTTAATTGCTTTAGCAGATTCTTTTTCAAAGCTGCTGTGCCTCATATTTTATTTGTTTTCACTCTTCAGTTATTGAAAAAGGTGTTAAAAATGCCAACACTAATTTGCCTATTATTTTATCAAATCCTTTATTTTTGGCAGTATTCAAAATGCTGTCAGGGTTATATATGTTAATAAATTATGCCTACTTATTTTATGCCCCCTGTTGTGCTTCCAGTTTTTATGTCCCAATAGTTCTGCTCAGACTCCTAATGACCCTTTCTAGAACAGAATATATGGTGCCTGTCCTGCAGCACTCATAATTGTTTGAGGTCCTTGTTGCCACATCTGTGCCACAACCTAGCTCATTAAGGGTATTTTCCCTTTTTGCTCCAACCTCTATTTTAACAAACGGAATGTCCTTCTTTCTAGGGACGATCTCTCTCCTGCTACATCATTGAACTGCATTTGATCTCAGACTTTAATATTGCTGCATCAAAGTCATGTGGAATATGAAATCCAGGATAGGGAGATCTACAGAGACAGTAGTAACTGGATAGGAGATGGCAGGGATGAGAAACAAGTAGCTAACAACAATACATAGGAGAATAAAATATTCTTCAACTGATTGTGGTGATGATGACACAAATATTCCTAATATGACTGAATGTTAAATGTTGTGGTATGTGAAGAGTGTGTGACAAGACTACTTAAAAGTTCAGATTGGTACATATTTTGGATATATGTATTTGACTCATATTTGAGAAATACATATATGATGTACAGACTTAGAGTTTTGTCTTTTTAAAAAAGAGCTCTTGCAGAAAACTTATTCCTGAGCCTCCTGTTTTCACAGATCAGTATTTTTTGATAATTTGTTCATGTATATATATATTTTAATATAGTTTTTCTGGTAATGAATTAGAACACTTTTTAATAGAATTGAACTATCGCATTGTAAGACATGTGTGTTGTGTGCCAATGAAATAGTTTAAAGGGAAAAAATATCAATCAGTATTTAAGTAAAGATAATAGAG
This sequence comes from Nesogale talazaci, assembly GCA_004026705.1. Taxonomy (NCBI): domain Eukaryota; kingdom Metazoa; phylum Chordata; class Mammalia; order Afrosoricida; family Tenrecidae; genus Nesogale; species Nesogale talazaci. The sequence goes on along the minus strand of PVJH01000535.1, from coordinate 127,181 downwards.
CTTGAATAATTTAATTATCCTTGGGTACACAGTCAACACTCAACAGGACATGAAGCAACAATCAGGGACTCACACTACATATTACAGTGAGCAAACTTAGTGCACGAGATCTCTTTAAACTGTGGAAGAGCAAAGATCTCTTTGGGAACTAACTTGCATGTCCCCAAACGATGGCATTTGCAATCGTGTCCGGTGAGTGTGCGTGTTGTACGGTGAACAAGCAAGCTGGAAGAAGAATCGATGCATTGGAACTGCAGTGCTGGAATATTGAAAGCTCCACAGACCTCCAAAAGGACAGACAAATCCATCTTGGAAGAAGTACAAGCGGAATGCTCCTTAAAATTGAGGATGGGGAGATTTTCTCTCATAAATTTTCAGTATGTTATCAGGAGAGACTAATCCGTGGAAAAGAAGAAGACGATACTTAGTTAAGTGGTTAGTGTTATTAGGCCCCATCACATCAGTTTCAACTCATGGCGATGTTCTGTACAACAGAACAAAACCCCACTTGGATCTGTGCCATCCAGTCCAACGCTGCCACCGTTCCTGACAAGATACCCACAGTACATAAGATGAAATCCTGCCGTCCAGGCCTCACAGAAGACAGACCCATCCATTTCTCTGGCAGTCCATAGTGCTTTCAATATGCTGTTTTCCTCTTAAATCAATTTTTTTTTAATTTTGTGGAAATGTTGTTGTTCTTCTTCTTAGATAACATTGAGTCTGTTCTCCCTCACAGCAACCTTATGTACAACAGAACAAACCACCACTCTAATCTGAGCCATTCTCCCACTTGTTCTGAGGCAGGAGGCTATTGTTGCAGCCACTGTGTACATCAATATTGCCTAGGCTTCTCCTCTTTTCTCCTGTCCTTCTACTTTATGAAGCATATTTTTATCATCAAAATAAAGTAACACATAAGTAAAACCCTATTATCTTTATTGATGTGCACTGTATTGACATGCATACCTTTCCATCAAGAGACAAATGATTTCAAATAAGTTCAAGTGTCTTTCATTTTAAATCATACACATATCGTTTCCATGTTTACTTTAATTGAGATGTATATTCTATTTTGTTCATTTTTATGTGAGATATGATTTTTCATTAAAAATTAAGTAGATGGTAGTGCGCGGGACTGGGGCCCACTGGGTTGGAGGTTCAAATCCAGCAGCAAGGCTGGACTTCCTACTCCCACCACCAGAGGGCAGTGAGGCCCAAAAATCAAACAAGCAAAACAAATTAAGTAGAGACCTGCATTTCAGTTTATCAGCATTGTATTTCACATGTTAAACTACTTGCACATGACATCATCCTATCTGTAGACAAGCCCCAAAATCCAATTAAACAATTGCTCCAACTAATTGGAAAAAAAAATTGGCAGCATAACGGCTATAAGTTCAACAAACAGAAATCAAATGGATTCTTATATATTCAAAGTGATGGTACTGAAAATGATATCAAAAGAAAAATATGATTTATAATTACTACACAAAATATATGATACTTGGGAATAGAAACAAAAGGCTTATACAAAGAAAGCTACAAAATGCTGCATGTAGCCAAACTCAACTTACACAAATGAAAGAAGCAACCATTTTCCTGGATAGGCAGACTAACTATTGTCAATAGTATGGTAATGTCAGTATTAAGAAAATTGCATTACAAATTTAATGAAATTCCCATCCAAATCCTGCCATAATTTTTCAAATAAATAGAAAAATTAATTACCAACTTTATGGAGGAAGAGAAGAAACCAAGGATAAATTAAACATTATTAACAAAGAAAAACAAAGTTGAACACCTTTAACTGCAAGATCTCAAACCTACTATGAAGCTGCAGTAATCCGACAGCCTGGTAGGGCTACATCCATGAATATAAAGACCAATGGATTTGAACTGCAAACCTGGACGTACAACCAAGCACCTGAAGACTTCTCATTTCTCATCTAAAAAAACCCCTAAAGTGCATGAAATGGGCAAGAGATATACTTTTCAACAAATGGTCCTGGAAAAAAAAAAGTATCCTCACCTGGAAAAGAATGAAACATGATCCAAACTTCACTTCCTGTACAAAAAAAAACTTAATTATGGTTCAGAGACCTATATATAAATCATATATTTATTAAGAAGACCATCAATGAAAATAAAAGAGAAAACTTATAAAGTCTAATACAAGGCATAAGCACACTATCAAACATAATGAAAAAATTCACATTACATATAAGAAAACAATGAAATGGAGCTTAACAAGAATACATTTATGTACAGTAAAGGACTTCATCTGAAGAGTTAATAGAGAAGCCACAGTTTGGGGAAAGTATTCAGTGATGCTGCATCAGATGAAGGGCTAATCTGTAGGATCGATAGAATAAACTACATCTTAAAAAAGAAAAAGAAAATTGATCCAATCAACAATGGACATCAGACATGAATAGTAAATTTACCAAAGACAGCACACATATGGACTAAGAATCCTCTGAAGATATGTTTGAGATTATTACCCATAAGAGAAATGTAAATGAAAATAAAAATAAGATATTCTCTCATACTATCACTTTTAGCAAATTCAATAAAATAGAAAATAATGAATTATGGAGAGTTGTGGAGATAGAAACATCTTTACATGGCTGGTGAAACTATATGTAGAATTGCACAGCCATTATGGAAATCAGTATATTTCCTTAAACAAATGTAGACACAAGTATGATCCAGCAATCTCTGTACTAGCTATATTACCTAAATATACCCTAAAGAAATTAAGAATAAAACAGGAATAGACATAAAATCACTGTTTATTGAACAAATTTCAAAATAGCAAAACAAAGAACCAACCAAAACCCTGACTATAGAGGAAAAAATAAACAAGCTCTCATACTTGTTCAATATTAAATTTTATACATCAATAAAACATGATGATTTTCTTAAGCACAAAAAGACACACAGAACTGGAGAACATCATGCTTAGCAAGATCAATTTTACAAAGATAGATATTTAATATCACCATTGCTAAAGAAAAAATAAAGAAGAAACCAGATTTATATGCCATAGATAGACTTTAATGACTCCAAGGAGGCTAGAGGCAGGGAGGGGAACACAATGGAAGGGAGGGTGGAAATGGAGAATTTAACAGGATATTGTTATTAATTTAATTTCTTGGCTTGTATATATTGTATACTATACAATTATTAAACATATTTTATTAGTAACAGGAAATAGAGGAAAGAACTAGCAGGCAATGAGCATTTATCAACATATGTAAATATATACTTAAATAACAATTGAAGAATAGATCTATATATATTTATATGTTAATTACTGTTACTAAGATAGCAGACAGAAATTAGGTCTCTACTCAAGTACTTCCTCAATGCGAACCTGGCATTCTCTGAAGCTCACCTTCCTGATACTGTCAATGAAGACAAAATGGGCACATAAACAAATGTGTGAAGAAAGCTGATGGTGATACATTATCAAAAGATAAAGCCTCTGGGGTCTTCAAGGCTTGAAAATAAGCAAGTGGCCATCTAGCTGAAAAGAAACAAAGCTCACATGGAAAAAGGACATCAGTCTGTGTGACCATGAGTTGTCAATGGGATCAGATATCAGGCATCAAAGAGTCTGAAGAAAAATAACCATATTGACATATTGAGATGAATGAGGGGGAGGACAGAATGGAGAACTGAAGTCTATCTGTGACAATTGGACATCCCCTCACAGAAGGGTCACACTGAGGAGACAAATCAGTCAAGATGCAGCAAAGCACTGACAAAACATAGAACTCTGTTCTTTAATGCTTCCTCCCTCCCCCTTTCGTGACTCGATTCTGCCTTACAAATCTGGCTAGACCTGAGCATGTAAACTGGTACAGATAAGAACTCACAACACAGGAAATCCAGGACAGATAAACCCCTCACGACCAATAATGAGAATAGTGATACCAGGAGGGTGTGGAGAAGGTGGGAGGAAAAATGGGGAAATGATCACAATTAACAACATATAACCCTCTGTCCCCTACCCAGGGGATCAACAACAGAAGTGGGTGCCCTGTAGGGGGAGAGCAGTTGGTGTAAGACAAGAAAAAAGTAATTTATAAATTACAAAAGATTCATTAGGGAGAGAAGGTGAGGGAGGGAAGCAAAAAAAGTGGAAGGGTGAGATCTGATAAGAAGGACTCAAGAAAAAGAAAAGAAAATGTTTTAAAAATGATAATGGAAGGGCTGAGCCCCCGGTGGCGTAGTGGTTGTGCGCGGAACTGCGGCCCACTGGGACGGAGGTTCAATTCCAGCAGTGGGGCTGGGCCTCCTACTCCCAGCACCGGAGAGCAGTGATGCCCCCCGCCCCCCCCAAAAAAAAAAAAGATGAAAAAAATGATAATGGTTATGTATGCAAAAATATGCTTGATGCAATGGATGCATGTATGGATTGTGATAAGAGACAGAAGAGCACCCCAAAAATGATTTAAAAATATATGCATGTATGGTGCATCAGGTGATAGAGTACTTAGCAAACAGCAGTTTTAGATTCAGTAATTCCTACACACTTTCTTTCAACTCTACCACTGCAATCCCCTCAATATACAATCATGTATTCCACTTTGTCCTCAGGGTTCCTATCTTCATTTATCCTTCCTTCCTAATGCTCTGAAGGTTGTTTTTGTATAGACACCGCTCTTCTGATATTTAATGGCTGGAAATCTAACGCAGGGGTTAGTTCAGTTTCATGAAGTGACTAAGGGCAGTAGCCTTAATCCAAGCAATAAACCTTTTGTCCTTTAGAATTTTGAGATTCTATTCCATCTTCCCCCCATTCTGCCCAGAATATTTAGAATATTTTGTGTTGGTAGCTGACACAATTTAGTCTTCTAGTATCAGGACTGTGAAGACCAATGTTTGTATGCTTTTTTAATCCATGGGGCTACTTGTTTCCATATGTCTTTTGCTTTTCATCACTCTTATTTTCTCTAGATGGAGATAGTCAATAATTTAATTTTAGATGACTGTTCAGGACCTGTAAGCATAACAGTAGCTATTCCACAAAGAAAGATATCGAGGACTGTCTTTGTTAACTATGCCAAGTGAACTAGATGATCCCTGAAACTAAGGTATTGATATTCGCAACTCAATGACTCATTCTCTCGGGTAGTTTGGTTATATTTAAGAACTTTTTATAGCTTTGTTCTTTGTGTATTCTATCACTTTCACTTACACATCTGCAGCAAAGGCAATTGTATATATATCAAGGGAAACCTATATGTATTCTTGAACATAATTCTACTATTCATCCCATACATGTTCAGCCCTGTTTAATCAAGCTTCTGTTTATAGGTGATCAATTTTGCAAGATTAAAAATTTAGTCATTTGCAGGATTACAATTTTGTGATGTGGAACATTTGACTCATCATGCAAACCTCCCAATATCTTCCAAAGTTCCACTGTATTAGGCAGGGTTCACTAAAGAAACAAAGCCAGGTCACTTTTGACTAGATAGATGATGATGATAGATAGATGGAATAGATTTCTACAGCACAAGGAACATAGCATCTAATTAGTCTACATAGCAGTACAAAGGACTCAGTTCAATTCACTTCGGTGGAACAGTCAGTGTACTGGAAGTCCTTCAAATCACTAGGATTTATGGGTCCAAGGTCAAGGAAACAAACAGGTGAGTCTTCCCTCAGGCAGTGTCATCAGAGTCTGCCCACAGCAGGCCAGGTCATCAATGGTCAGTAGCTCTGGAGATTAGTAAAGCAGGCCCAAATGGGATAGGGAACCCAAGTAATGCAAGACAACAGGTTCCATCAGCCTCAAGCTCAAGTGATGTACACACCAGCAGCGTGGCAAAGCAGGTCTTGGTTCTAGCAACATGATCCACATGTTGGCTTGGCCCACAGGTAGTGAAGCACATACTGCTTCACTAGACAGAGAACTAGCGATAGCAGCAACACTCTGGTCTGATGACCAGAGAGCAAGAGAGATTGTGGCCAGCCTTGCAGAGCCATTTATCTCTTTGTCCTTCAGAAAAACTGCACCCTTCCTAATCCCACATGTTCCTGTTGGCCAGGTTGGCACAGTAAACCCGCTTATCACAATCACTTTTTGCCAACCTCTTTTTAATTTATTGCATATAAGCCCCTGGCCTCCAACAATGTTTATTTTAATGTCAAAATCATATTTTAATAATAATGGCCTCATATGATATTTGTTGTTTTATGCTGTTAGTTGATATGTAGTTGGATCAGACTTAGCAACCCCATGTGCAACAGAACATGCAAAACACCTCCCAATGCTTTGCCATCCACACAATTGTTTTCATGTTTGTGTTCATCATGGCAGCCACCACGTCAATCCACCCTGTCAAAGGCCTAACTTTTTTTTCTGCCCTTCTTATGTACCAAATATGGTATCCTTCTTCAGGAACTGGTCTCTTTTGTAGAATTCTCCAAAGAGCATGAGATGAAGTCTCCCCATACTGGATACTAAGGAGCATTCTGGCTGTACTTCTAAGACAGATTTGTTTGCTCTGTTGGCAATCCATGGTATTTTCAGTATTTTTCAACAGCCCCCAAGTTCAAATTCATCAATTCTTTTAAGTCTTCCTTAATCCTGTTCAACTTTCCTGTGCATGTGAGGAGATTGAAAATATCATAGCTTGAATCAGGACACCAGCAGCCTTGCCTTTCAATGCTTTAATGAGATTTTGGGTAGGAGATCTATGCAATGCAATTTGATATTTTGACAACTGCTTCCATGAACATTGATTGTTGATCCAAGCAAGAGGATATCTCTCACAAACTTCATCCTTTCTTCTTTTATCACCTTCATACCTATAATTTCATTTGCAAGGCTTTTCTTTTTTACATTGATTTGTCACCAACTTTGATGGCTACGACCTTTGATCTTCATCAGCAATTACTTCAAGTTCTACTCACTTGTAGCACGCAAGGGTGTGTGGTATATTTGTTTAGCATGCAGATTGAATAAGTATGCATAAAGCTTTCAACCCTGATGTCCCCTTTCTTGATTTAAACTCTGTAGTATTCCCTTATTCTGTTCAGATAACTGCCTCTTGATATATACTCAGACACTACCTGAGTACAACTACATGTTGTGGAATTTCCATTCTTCTCAAGACTGTCCATAGTTTGTTAAACATACCATTGAATTCCTTTGCATATAACATTTACTCCTTTATAATTAAGCACTTTCACTCAGCTTAATGTTGCTCTGGTTCATCAATATTATGAAGTGTTGCCATGTTCATTGCTATTCGTTAACTTGCTGTCTTGTTAAATTTTTGTGCATGTACCAAAATTTATCATCCTTTCTTCCATGATGGGCATTTGTTTGGTTTGATTTTTTTGCTATTGTGAATATTTCTTTGATGAACATGCATATGAATGCCTCTATTTGTATTGTCCATCTAATTTCTATGGGGTATATACCAAGTAGTGAGATCGCCAAGAACCGCAGTGTCACACGTTAGACAGCTAACTTCAAGGTCAGTAGTTCAAAACCAACAACCCATCTGAGGGAGAGAGAGATGCGTTCTACTCTCATAAGGTTTTACAGCTTGGAACTCCACAAGGACAGTTCTGCTCCATTCTGTGTGGTTGTAATGAATTGCCTTTGACCCAATGGTAGTAAGTTTTTGAGTTTATGATCATTTTATGCTCAGTTTTTTGAGGACACACCATTAGCAGCTTCCACAGTGGTTGCACTCATTACAATTCCATCAGTAAAGTAGAAGAGTTCAAGGGTTCCTCTCCACTCTTTCTAGCATGTATTTCCTAGTCACTTTTTAAAAATTTTTCTATTCATGCTGACATGCAGTAATACCTCACTGTTTTTTTAATTTGGGTATTTTGAACACTTTGTAAGGGGCTCATATAATTGTTACCTACTAAATATTTTATTTTTTAATATTTTACATATTTGATATCTTATTCCATTTTTAAAATTTTATTGTCTTTTTATGACTTGTTGAAATTTTCTACAACAATTTTCAATGATCAGTCCCTTTTTCAGGTATGTCATTGCCATAAAGTTTCCTCATTATGGGTGTTCTGTTTATATTCTTTTAATGAAATAATTTGATTCACTTTAGTATCTAAGTTTTAGAAAATTCAGACTTGTAGTTTGCCTTCTATTTGTCTGTTTTTCTTTATGTTTGATAGTGTGTTATGCCATGTACTAACACACCTAAGTTTGTCCTTATTGTGTTTTGATGACATTTATAAGTCTAGGGTTTACATTTTGGCCTTTGATCCATTTTGAGATTATTTTGTATGTGGTGTGAAATACAGGTTTTGTTTCATATTTCTGCAAATGTATATCCAAGTTTGTAAGCATGATTTGTTAGGTTATCTCATTCCCATTTAATGGCTGATGTTGGACTTGTGGGCTTGGGTAGCACTTTTCAAAGATCAGCTGTCCACAGGTAAATAGATTTAATCTGGGTTCTCGATTTTGTTCTGTTGCTTTACATATTTATCTTTGCAACAGTGACAAGCTGTTTTGACAATTGTACCTGCATAATTTGAAATTGAGATGTCAGAGAGCTTCTCGTTCCTCCTCTTTAAATAGTTTATTCCTTATTTGGAGGGTACAAAATAGGCTGCTAACTTCAAGGTCAGCAATTTGAAGCCACCAACCACTCCTAGGTAGATAGATGGGACTTTCCACTCCTGAAAGAAGGTACAGATTTAGAAGCTCTTAGGACAGTTCTACCCTGTCTTACAGGGTCATTATGTGTTGACATTGATTTCTTGGCTTGAGTATGTTTTTTTGTTTCACTTATTAGGCATTTCTTACCTTTACATACAAACTCTTTAGCTTTTCCATCTATTTACATATTCATTTTGGAATATGGATCCATATTGGATTTTATCTATCTATTATTTGACATTTTCACAACCTTAAATCTTCATGTCCATGAACATGAATAAATGGAAATTCTTTCATTTTTGTAATTTTATTTTTATTTCTTGTAATAGTGTTTCATTGTTGTGCTAGTCTGGGTACTTTAGAGGAATAAATCCACTGAATCTCATACATATAGGAGAGAGTTTTATGTAAAGGGTAAGTGCACATCAAGGAAACACCCCATGCCAGTGCTGCCCAAGACCACAAGTCCCGTGTAGCTCATATGTCCAACACCAATCCACAAAGTCCTCCTCCATCTCATAACACACACGCAACAGTGGCAACAGCAGGAGGACAGTTGAATCAGTGTTAAGCATCTCGGCGCTGGCAAGGGGTCTCCACAGGGCTGCTCCAGCACCCAGGACTGCATGGGGTTAGCTCCAAGTGGCTTCTCAGGCATGTCTTGCATGAAGTGAGCCTTGACAGTTGAAGCAAGGAACTGGCTGCGGCAGCCACACACTGGTCTGACCATCACAGAGCGACAGACCCAAGAACTAGAAAGATGAACCTCACCGAGCCGTGGTCAAGTGAAAGGCGCTTCAATTAAAACTCCACATGTGTTTAGCGGCCAGGTTGGCACAATAAACTTGTAATGATCTCAATTGGTTTCTTTGTGGGTCTTTTATCCCTCTATTTATATTTACTCCTAAATATTTCATCTTTTAGATGTATACTGTAAATGGCATTATTTCCTTGTAAGTTTGTTTGATTCTGGATACTTGTATATGTGGGTTGATTGCTAAATGGGAGAAAGATGAGTTTTTCTACTCCTGTGGAGAGTTACAGTCTTGGAAAGTCTCAGAAGCTACAGGGTCACCATAATTTGAAATTGACTTGATGGTAATACGTTTGGTTTATGAGTGGATTGTCATCTATGCTAATTTCAGATGATTTTCTATTGTTGGTTCTCAGCCAAAGAACTTCCTGTAGCATTTCCTATAAAGTTGGCCTGTTTTCACAAATCCTTTTTATTTATCTTTAAGGGAAATTGTCCTAACCCCCATATATGATTCTTGATTGGCTTTTTCCCCCTCCTTTTCTTTCAGACTTTTCTCTAAGCTCTCCTATTGATTAATTTCTGTTGTGGTTTCTGCTCAGAGATCAGAGCTTTTTCCTGGTACTCCTTTGTGAGTAATATTTTTTTCTTATACTTACCTCCAGGATTGTTTCCTTTCTTTGGTTTTGAAAGTTTGTTTTTAATAATTCATTGTGATTTTCTTTTGTGGTCTACCTTGTTTGGATTTGTTCAATTTCTTGTATACATATCTTATTATTTCTTACACTGTTAGGGAAACATTGAAAGAACTCTTCAACAATTTTCTTTACGTTCATCGTTTTTTCTTCTTGTGTTAGAATTCTGATCACACATGAGTTATTATTCTTGATTTTATCTCAACTAGTTCTTAAGCATTCTACAGATGTTTTTAAAGTATTTTAATACATAATTTTTTGTTTCTTTAGCAGATTCATATTGAGGTATTTATCTTAAAGTTTATTAATTTTTTTTCTAATCATTCAATTTTCCTTATTTGTTCTTTTAATACAGAATCCATTTGTTAAATATTAATACTTATCCTTTGTATTTCACTTTGCTGTGTTGATAGTTTTAGTTTTCTTTTTTCACACTTATTTTTTGTGAGTTCTTGTTTTTAATTCTATTTTTTCTATTTTCTTTCTTTTGTATACATATTTCTCTCGATCCTTACAATGAGTCTAAATTCATTCTTTTGAATTTCTTATCAGATACGTCAGATATCTTTTCTTCCCTCTGCATAAGTCTTCTCACTCAGTATTTTGTCACTTGTTTGAGCCACTCTGTCATCTTTATTTCTTACATGGCATTGGAAATGATCTGTTATCTCAGAGCCACTGAGATGTTGTTTTTTTTTATTGATGATTATAAATTAATGGGACATTGGTCACCAACCACCTGTTTCTGGTAGTCACAATAGAAAATGCGAGTGTGTGCACAATAATTCATAGTGACTCGCATCCATTAGGTGTGACTTCAGCAGATATGGGGTGACTCTACTATGTGGTCTTGTTTGCAATCTCTTAGTAAATGGAAATAAATAAATACATGCGTAAATAAGCAGGAGAAATCAGACAGCCAACCATACCGGGGGCGGGGGGGAGGTCCTAACTTCATTGCTGTCTGCCAATGGTGTATGTGTGTGCTTGTGCAGTCCCTGAGCAAGTGGAGTTGATTATGACATCACTGCATCCATCCCAGTGACAACTTTCCTGTCTATCTCTTGTCTGGCCACTTTTGGTCTGCATCTTCTAGTCTGATTTCAATCCACTTTTCTATCCTCTCCTTTAAAGCTCAAGCTTGCAGAATTATTATCTTTATCTAGTTCCTTGTATCTCTCATATCTTTATTATAGAGGTCTGTATTGCAATTCTGCTCAATCCATTACCTTGCTGAAAATCTATATTTTCTTTTTAGTATGACAATAACTAATCCATTGATGAGCATGTTGGTGTGTGGAATTCTGATATAAATGAGTTATTTCTCTTTTATAGATACTTATGAACCTTTATTTATTAAAATGTTTGTCACCTACCACTTTAAATTTTATTTTGTGAAAAGAATTATGCCTTTCTTTTTTATCTTAATTTTAGTTTGAGTCACCTGGATGTTGTCCTGATGTTGCTATGCACGGGGCTACTAGCTTAAGTCAGCAATTCAAAATTACCAGCACTTCTGTGGGAGAAAGATGTGGCTTTCTACTCCTCTAAAAAAGTTACAGCCTCAAAAATCCACGGGACCATTTCAACCTATCCTTTAAGGTCCCTATGAATCAGTGAAGGTTTTAATCTTAGAAAACCTATAAATCAGGAAAGATGTGCATATTTCATCATTTTTACTCAATTTTTATGCTGAGCAAATAATTCCAGGAACTAGACTCCATAAAGAGTATGTTGATATCAGGGTTAGAGGAAGGCTTAGTAACAGTCTGTGCTATGTAAGTGATACAACTTTGCTTTTGGAAAGTAAAGAGGACTCAAGGAACTGGAGCATCAAGAACTTCACCCTCCCATGAGGATGGTGGTCTTCTATTTCTTTGGTAAAGAAGACCAAAGTCCTCACAACTCAATCAAAAGGCAACTTCACACTATGATTGAAGTTGTCAAGAAAGGATTTAATTTTCTTGATCTATAATAAATGCTCAGGAAAGCAGCAATCAAGAAATCAAGTATGGTAAATGTGCTGTAGAAAAACTCTTTAAACTGTTGCAATGCAAAAATGTCACTCTGAGTGCTAATTGTCCCTCATTCAATAGTAGTTTTGATCACTTCAAATGCATGTGAAAATCAAGCCATGAGTAAGAGAGACCAAAGAATAATTGATTCATTTCAAGTATGTTGCTGATGAAGACCATGGGATATTAGAAGACCAAACAAATCCTTCTCAGGTAAAGTACAACCAGAATTCTCCTTAGAAGAAAGAATGGTGAAACTTTGTCTCATGTACTTTGGACATGTGGTCAGGAGAAACAGTCCCCAGAAAAGGAGTTTCTGCTTGAGAGAATAGAAAAAGAATAGCTTTTGGGTCAGGGCCAGACTGTCAGGCCCTCAACATTTCCCTCTGCGTGACCAGGAAACAAAGCTGATGGACAATTCTAGGAACTGCCTCCAAGAATAACTATCTTTCCTCCCTCCCTGCAATGGCTAGACAATTGAACTAAGGAAAAAACATGACAACATTGGAAAAAACCCAGAAGCTGCAACCCCAACCCCTTCCCAAAGGTACCCTCCTTGGCCCCTCTAAAACCGACCCCTGTCCTCACAGAGCACGACTTCCCTGAGCTATATGCTGGACCATGGAACCTCATTTGGGAACTTCTTTTCTAACAAAGAGCTGTTAGTTATGGCATCTTCACATTTTCTTCCTTTTTCCCACATGCCTCAGTTTTACCTCTCAAGAGCCTCCATGAGATGAATTTAAACAGTAACTACACCAATGGACTCAAATATGACAATGATTTTGAGAATGCACAGGAGTAAACATTATTTTGTCCTTTTGTGCTAGTGTTGATATAAGTCAGAACCAACTCATTGGCTCTTAAACAGCAACAAATTCAATAAATATATTAAAAGGGTACAGTGCTAGCAATAATCTTCCTGACTTTAACCCAAGCACTTAATCCTTATTCTGCTTGATTAACTATATTTTGGTCAGTTATAAGTTCTGTGTGAGCACTCCTATTTGGAGTTCCCAGTTTTGTAATATCCACAGATGAATGCCCTTTTATATTCAACAAAACAAAAGTCAATATCTTTCTCCTCTTTCTGCCAAGATCAACTGATATGAACAATGATATATCTAATTCGAAGACTTCTTCTGAACTGGCTCTAATTTATAGAACTGCCTTGTTATTATACTGCTGCAGCACAATTTGAATTATTTTCAACAATATCTAACCTGCATGTGATATTAAAGATATTGTTCAATAAGTTCAATATTCTGTTTTGTCATCTTTCTTTGGAATGGATTCAAATAAATACAGATCTCTTCTAGTGGTTGATAAGATAATTGTTTTCCAAATTTCTTGCCATAGAATAATGAGTGCTCACAAATTTTCATTAGCTTATTAAAACATTGTAATAGCTATTGTGCTAATTTTTAGATACTGTATTTTCCACTAATGTCTGCAGTGCATCCTTGACATCATCAATACAGTTCTTGATCACAAGCTTCATTTTCAAATGGGTGAATATAAAATTATTATTTGAGGGTAGATTGATTCCAGTCAATCCCCCATCTATTTTTATGCTTCTTGCATTATTCAGTATTTTGTTCAAAGATTCCTTCAATGTGGAAACTTTAGACTGGAATGTTTTCTTCAATTATTTCAACTTCATATATGCTGAGTGTACGCCTGTGTTTTATATTCTATAGTGTGGAATGAAACTATCATTGTGAAAGATATCAGTGAAAGAAACTATCACTATGTTTGATAGTGCATTTGAATGTTGTATTAAGTTTGTTCCTACTTTTTCACTGATGATTTTTATTGTTGTGAGTTTATGTCATTCTTTTAATCCATCTTTAGTTCATTTTTGTATATGGTGTGAGGATATGAATTATGGATCCAAGTTCATTCTTTTGTAGGTGAAGATCCAATTTTTCTGTACCATTTGTTGAAAAGGTGATCTCTTCCCTATTTAATCATTTATTTTATTTTATTATTTTTTTTAGTTTTGGGGCTCTTACAACATTTAATACATCATTCGTATTAGGCATATTTGAACACATGTTGCCTTATTCATCTACATTACCTACTTGAACCCCTCCAGCATAAGCTCCTCTTTCCCTCCTTCCTCTAGCTCTTTATTTTTTTAATTCCAGCTTCCCATATTGCCTCTTCCCCCTTTTCCTCCCCCATGAACTTCCAATAGCTTACAAATAGTTATTACCTCTTCATATCTTACACTGTCTAATGTGTCACTTCACTCACCACCATCCCCTGCCACACCCCAGAGAGGTCAAATGTAGATCCTAGAAATGTGTTCCCCCTTTCTACTTCATCAACTCTCCATCTTCCCAGTGTGCCCACTCCCCACTAGTCTTCAGGGATTATCTATCCTAAATTTCCATGTTTTCAGCTCCAATGTGCATCCCCTGGTCTAGCTAAATCTGTCTGGCAGAATTGGGATAATGATAGTCAGTGGGAGGAAGGATTTGAGAACATTTCATTGCTACTACACTGCACCTAGACTGGCTCATCTCCTTTCTACAACCCCTCTGTAAGAGGATGTCTCTTCACTTATTGATGGGCTTTAGGTCCCCAATCTGAACTCCCCCTCACTTATAATGATATATTTTTTAGGTCTTTGATGCTTGATACCAGATCCCTTTGGCACCTTATTGTCATACGGACTGTTTTGCTTCTTCCATGTGGGTTTACTTCTTAGCTAGATGGCCACTTATTCACTTTCATGGCTTTAAAACCACAGATGCACATCTTTTGATAGCCGGGCACCATCAGCTTTCTTCACCACATTTGCTTATGCACATGTTTGTAGTCAGCGATCATATCAGGAAAGTGAGCATATAATGTTGTGATTATTAGTTCTTGAAACCTGATCATTGATCCCCTTTTTTTTTATCTCTTGGTTCCATAAGCCATTGTACTTCTTCCATGTGGGCTTTGTTGCTTCTGAGCTGGATGGCCGCTTGTTTACTTTCAAGCCTTTAAGACCCCAGATGTACATGTTTTGATAGCCGGGCACCATCAGCTTTCTTCACCAAATATTCACTTAATCATATATTTTAAATAGTAAATATAATTTATTTAAATATCATCTTACTTATTTAGATATTTTCTCAGCTGTTTCAGAATGAAACCAAAGTCCTAATCAACATAATAAGCCCTAGTGCTGCTGGTCCTCAATGTCCCATTGGTTCAATTTCCTAATAAGTTATTTTTACTTAATCTTGTCTCGTCACACTCACTCACTGCCATTGAGTCAATTCAGACTCATAGTGACCTTATAGTACCCATTAAAACTGTCTCTGTGGATTTCCAAGATTGCCTAGAGGAGGAGAAAGCCTCACCTTTCTGCAGAGTAGCAGCTGCTCATTATGAACCCTGACCCTTGCTGTGGTGCGCCCACTGCATAACCACTCTGCTGCCAGAGCTCCCAGTGTCTAGTACCAATGTCCTGAAATCTCTTGACAATTCTAAGATCTCATTTATCATGACATTTGCAATTGCTCTTTTGTGGAACGTGTTTTACCTATGTATTTTCATGCACTATTATTTTAAATACTTCAGAATTTTACTTATTCAAAAAGCAATTTCTCTGCGTAAAACAGTAGTAACTGCACACTGACATTATCTACATGTATGATATACCTTTTTCTTAAATATAGCTTATTGCCATCTGTGCAGTATGTTCCTGAAGGACATAAAGGTTTAAAACATTTAAAACATTTACAACCTGAAAATGGTCTGACACATAGAAACTGTGAATTTGATGAAAGATAAAAAGGTTAAATGAATGAATGGCAAAACTGGAGAGGAGAAAGAGAGAGCGAGAGGGTAACAGAAAAATATTACCCTACTACCAAGTGCTTCTTTAGAAAATTTTATCTTGCTCAGATTATGATTTTTAGTAAGTAATGAATTTAAAAACAAATGATTTATATTAAAGGTTATTTTGTATGAGAGACTGAACTCCCTGCCGTCAAGTTGATGTTACTTATAGCAAACTTACAGGACTGGGATTCCCACTCTGTAACTAAACTTTACAGTCTTGTCTGTCTCCCGCTGAAAGACTGGTGCTTTGAATTGCTGTTTGTGACTAATATCCCAATGAATAACCACTATTCCACCAAGACTTCTAAGTGAACCTGAGATGCTCTAAATTTAAAATAAACCAGAATTTGAAAAAAGTATAAAACAAAATCATAAAAATAATATCATTGAGATAGTAGGCTTAATAAATATGGATTTGTCAATTACGGAGTCTGGGGTTGATATTTTCAGGAAAATAAATCTTTCGTATTTTGACTATTTAATTAAAATTGACATTCATGGAAATTTGAACCTTGGTGTTTTTTGCTTATTATTGTTTAATAGATGTTTTGTGATTATCTTGCTTGTAAGATTTGAAACTTGCAGTAAGAATAAATTGTTTTTGAATAGTACGTGAGAAGTTAAATGTGCTAGGGCTTGATAATTATGAAGAAATGTTGTCAAATAGAGCGATCTGTGTCAAACAATAAATAATAATATTTCAATTATAATCAACTCAGTTGGCAGAAGTGATATAGGTTCCCATTCTGAGGTAAATGGAGGAAAAGTTGAAATTTTTTCTTAAGTTTTCAAAATTTGTTTTGTCTTTTAGCAAATTCACCACTTTGCCCTTATAATTTTCCCCTAATAAACAATTTATAATTGATGCAAAGCTCTTGCAAACAAATTCAGGAGGCACCTTTCAATGTATGTTGAAATTAATGAGATAGTCTAAGGCATGTGAGAGACATTGTTATTCATTTATCCTTATTAATACTATGTATTGTATTCTTAGAGATATGTGTTGACTAAGATTGATTGCTACATCTCTGGAAGAATTTTAGCTATATATTTTTCTTTTGATGATAAACCACATTAAAATGTCTTGAGTGCTTATAAAAGTGTTCATCTATGAGTTTGATTAGATTTCAGTTAAAATAATGCTCACTTTAATCACATTTCAAGTAAATCAAACACACTTAAATTTATTTTAGGTAAATCCCATATTTACTTGAAGGTTTTGACCTATTTCTATGCTTTACTTCCAGCAGGAAAAAAACCAAGAAAGTTCAAGAATCAAAGGTAAGAAATGAATTATTTAAGATTATGGTTAAACTAAACAAGAGCTTAAAATTAAGATATTTTTCACAAGTTTGAAAATGATGATAGATCAGAAATTTAACTGATGTGAATGCCATTGAATATCCTGGGGGAATTGTTAGAACTATGGGAAATTCTTTATCCATAGATTCCTTCTCTTCATAAAATCCTCAGCATTGTTCTCTTCATAAAATCCTCTACATTGCTTTGGTGGGATTTCTGCATAAAATATTTAAAATATAGTTACTCTACAACATCTACAGGTTGGCTTTATTCATTTCAAAATATGTTTCATGAAGCATCCACTCTGAACCATCTCATATTTTCTATAACCAAATCAGAATTTTTTTTTTTGTACACACTCAAATTTGGAGAATGGAGTCTTAGTGGCAAAGTAGCTTCATGTTGGACTGCTAAAAGAAAGATGTGCGGTTCCATACCATGAACTGCTCTCCAGGAGAAAGAAAAGGTTTTTCTACTCCTTTGAAGAGGCACATTGTTGGAAACCCACACAGGGAGTTTTGCCGTGCCCAATAGTACTGCTATGGGTCAGAATTCACTCAATGTCAGTGAGTGGAGAAAAGATGGAAATGCTTCTTAGCATGGCAGAACCATAAGACATCAGAAGACTGCTAAGTTTTGAAGTTTCATAATTGAAACAGTAAATTACACTAAATACATTATAATCTTTTAATTAAGATTTCCATTAACATGTGCGGATGAGCATCTTTTGGGGGGGGGTATCACTGCCCTCTGGTGGGAGTAGGATGCCCAGTCTTGCTCCTGGAAAGCTGCTGCTGGATTTGCACCACCAACCCTGTGGGCCGCACACAACCACTACGCCACCAGGGCTTAGCCTGTGGATGAGCATCTTAATAAAAAAAAGTTAACAGTTACTGTCATGAGTCTCACTGCACCTCCTGACCTCTGCTCTCATGTGTTGGCCCTTCTACATTTTGGGCTTTCCTGAAGGCATATCAATCTCAAACCTACTCAATAAATCCAGAACAGTCTTCTTTTTTCTCTCTCTCTTCCTTCCTTTTTGTGTAGAAAGATGTGTTTATTGTGGTTTATTTTTCTCAGAATTCTATAAAAATGAATTTTGAGAATGCTATTAAGCTTACATATATTCCTCTTCTAATGCTGAGAAAGAACTCAGACTCTCTTGATTCACAGTAATAATTTTACTTGTTAGTAAATATAATCCTCTCTGCACATGTTACCCAAATTGAATAACTTCTAAATAACCTAAATAAATACCTTTATGTTTGGTCATTTCTATATGTCGATATACTGAAAAAGATTTAAAATATGCCTTTAATAATTGCTGGATATATTTTATTTAAATGATTTATATTACTGTTCTAGGAATTCATGATCTACTTATGTTCATTTCTGCAAACTGAACTATGGCTTGTTATTTTATATGTGAAGTTAGTAGGCTTATTTATTCTCAAAATACTCATATTAACTCAGAATTTTATACTTTTGCATTGCAAAGAAGAATCAATTCTAAACTATGCTGTATGATATGTATTTAAGTAAGGTACGTATTTAAAGTATATAGAGAATATGTGTGCTTTCTCATAGTGTTCAGGTAAATCTTAAATGATATTTGTCATGTTGTTATAGTAGAAGTAACTTTAGATGTAATTTCTTGGTGTTTTACTGCCTTGGAATACATGAATCATATCAACTGAAGTAGTACAAATTTTATTTTCCTTCCTATTGTTTAAGAGCTTGTATCTCTTTTGTAGCACAATAAATTTTAGGGTGATGCTCATTTCTGTTGTTAGTGTTATTGACACATGGTTTAGGTTTCTTATGTGCATCGTAGCCACTGAGTTGTAAGTTAATAATAAACATAGCCACAAGATAGTCTTTACTATTTATAGTTTAAATATATTTCCCCTCTTCATGGTATTCAGTCTTTTTCTTTACAACTTTGTGGAGTCTCTCCTTGAAATCATGTTTCACTAGAAATTATGGATAGTCATTTTTAAGTGTTTTAAATGTCAACATATTGGAAAATATATTTGGGGGAAAAAAGCAAATTTCATCCAATCATAGGTGTCAAAAATTCTGATATTCAAGTATTTTTCTTGTCTTAGCAACTAATCATTGATATGTGAGCTGTGTTATCACTTGATGTTAATAGCTAATTGTAAACCAATTATTCTCTTGTCTTCCTGAATTATTGGTAATCTCATATGCCAGAACAGTTTCATAGCATTAACAAAAATGTCTTTAGAGGAAATCTTTAATGATCTAATTTCCTGCAGTAGGTGCCTATTTCTGTTTATGAAACCAGTGACTTGAAATTACATTAAAGCATAAAGTATTCCAATGAAAATTGAGTCTCTTTTTCTTCATGTACAAAGAGATAGCTATCCATTTTCAAAATTAAAATTCTATTTCTGACTGAATAGTTATTTGACATTACTTATCTTTTTATTCTAATGTAATGAAAATATTAGAAATCAATCCCTTTTTAAAGGAATCCTAAAATATTCATATATCTATTTTTAAAGACCAACAAATAGAATCACATTTGATTGAGCAACCATTATTCTATTGGCATCTCAAAGGTTTTAGTATGATGATTGCATATTGTGAAAAAATAAAGGCTATATATAGTAAACAGTTTGTGGTTTGAAATATGTAAAATGTTTTTCCTAAACGTTGTGCTAACAGGATAAGAGTTAACACAACAGCATGAAAAGTCATTCGTGAATGGTTAAAAAGAAGAATAGCGTATAAATACAGTCATCTTTACCATTTTTCTTTAATGAAATGAAAGGAAAAACATTTTGAGTTGCTGTATTATTAAGCTTTGAGAATGCACTGATTATCATTACAAGTAATTTTCTGAAAAATATATATATTTTTTTTAAATTAAAAAAAATTTTTTTTTATTTAGGCATCACTGCCCTCCCTGGTGGTGGGAGTAGGAGGCCCAGCCTTTGCTCCTGTGAGCGGGAATTGAACCTCCGTCCCAGTGGGTTGCAGTCCCGCGCACAACCACTACACCACCGGGGCTCAGCCTGAAAAATATATTTTAACATATTTTTAAAATAAGGAGCACAATAAAACAGCATTTGTCAAAATTTTTCAGGGAAGTCATTACACTTAGGATTGGTTTAGTTATTTTTATTTAAGAATGGACTTCCAAGATTTTTCACTGGTGGAACAATAATATTTTTTATGACGATTTAAATAATCCCTGGTTTACAGAGAATGTGATATCAGCATAAAGTATGTAGTTTTCCAAGTGTTTTAAATATTCACTGCTAGAACCAATGCTTTTTTCTTATATATAGTAGGCATAGATTTTTTTTTACTTTTTCCTTTGATTGTTATAGATGTTTTCTCTAATATACAATGTGTAGACACACACACTGCTCAGCACCCTTTAAGAAAAAAATATTGAAACTCGACTGAGTCCCGAGGCGTAGTGGTTGTGTGTGGGACTGCAGCCCACAGGGTTAGCGGTTCAAATCCAGCAGCAGCTCTCCAGGAGCAAGACTGGGTTTCTTACTCCCACTAGGACACTGATGCCCCCCCCCGCCCCAAATTAAAACTCATTACCATTGTATCAATATTGATTCATAGTCACCTCGTTGTTCAGCTTGAGCTTCTTCCTCTGTGTTTTTTGGAAACTGAAGTAGCTTCACAAGCTTCGTGAGACTGACTTACTTTTTCAAGATCTATCAGCTAAACTGAAACTGATTGGCACCAATGGCCACTCAGACCCTTACTACAAAACCCTTGGAAGGCAGTAGATGAGCAGATGAAAATATCATATAAGCCTGCAAAATAGTGATCCTTGTATACAAATCCTTTATAAGTCATGTAAAAATAAACAAACTTTTATAGATATGTATGTGTGTGTACAAATCTTTCCCCTAGAAAACTTTAAAAAAGGAACTGGTGATTTCCTTAAAAAAATTTGTTTTCATTTTACTGGGGCCTCTTACTGTTCTCATCACAATCAATACACAAATCTGTTGTACCAAGCACATTTGTTCATCTGTTGTCATCATCATCTTCAAAATGTTTTCTTTCTCCTTAAGCCAGGGGTCCTCAAACTATGGCCCGTGGGCCACATGCGGCCCACCAAGGACGTTTATCCAGTCTTCAGGGTGTTTTTGCCGCCACTGCTGTTCTGCTAAGCAGTCAACACATCCCCGGCCTGTAGTGCATTTGTTCATAGTTTTTGTTGTTGTTGTTGTTGTTTTTTAACTATAGTCCTGCCCTCCAACAGTCTGAAGGACAGTGAACTAGCCCCGTTTTAAAAGTTTGAGAAGACCTGAATTAAGCCCTTGCTTATGAGCTCATTCATATCCACCTCCCCGACTTTCTTTAAAAACCCTTGATAATGTATAAACTATTATACTTTTATTGCACACACTACTGTCTCCCTTTACCTATTTTTCTGCTGTCCATCCCTCTAGGAGTGGGTTTTATGTCAATCATTGTGATCATTTACCCTTTCTCCCCCAACCTTCCCATTCCCTCCTGCTGTCTTTATTCTCATTACTGGTCCTGAGTGGGTTATCTGCCCTGTATTCCCTGTATGTCAGCTCTTATCTTTACCAGTGTACATACTTTGGTCTAGCCAGATTTACAAAGTAGAATTGGGGTTATGATAGTTGGAAGGGAAAGAAGCCTTAAAAAATTAGAAGAAAGTTGTATGTTTCCTCAGTGTTATACTGTACTCTGACTGGCTTGTCCATTCCTTGTGACTCTTCTGTGAGCGGACGTACATTTGTCTACAGATGGGCTTTGGGTCTCCACTCTGCTTTCTCCCTCATTCACATCAATGTGATTTTTTTGTCCTGCTTGATACCTGATCCCATCGATACATCCTGATCACACTGGCTATGCACAGTCTGGTAGACTTCTGTTTCCTTACCTTGTATCCCATTACTCTTCTATATTCTATTGCTTCCAGCACTTTTTCGTGAAATCATAATCATGACTAATGACAGCTTCACCTCTTCCCTCCCCTGATAAATACCTTTGATGTATTTTCTTTGCACTATGTTGTTAGCTAGCACCTCCAGTACTATGTTAAATGAGAGTGGGGCAAGGGACATTTTTGTCTGGTCCCCTTTTTCAGTGGGTTTGGTTTCATCTTTTCTCCATTGACTACCATATTGGCTGTTGACTTTTCATATACAGCTTGTATTATTTTGAAGACATTTCCTTCCATTATCTTCATAGGTTTCTTAAATATAAATGGGTGTTGGATGTTGCTGAAAGCTTCTTCAGCACATATGAATATTATCATGTGGCTGTTAACAGTTTTTCAAGTCAATGGGGCAAATAATAATAGTACTTCATATGTTTAACCATCCCTGCATTCCTGCTATGATTCCCACTCAGTCATGGTGAATTATTTGTTTTACATATTCTTGTATGCTACTGGCCAGTGTTTTGTTAAGGTTTTTGTATTGATGTTCATTAGAGATATTGGCCTGTAATTCTCAATTCTTGTGGGATTCTTGCCTGTTTTATGTATTAGAGTTTATCCTGTCTTCATAGAAAGAGTTTGTGAGTTTGTTGTCTTTTTCTATGTTTTAGAAGAGTTTGTGTAAGCTTGGTATCAGGCTTTCCCTGTTCGGTAGAAATTTTCAGTGAAGTCATCTGACTGAGGGAATTTTTTTGATGGCAATCCCACAATAATCTTTTCTATTTTTTTCTATTACTATGGGTCTGTTGAGATTTTTGAAGGCCTCATGCGTTAGTGTAGTAAGGAATTGGTTTTCCAAGTATCTGTCTGTGTCTTCCAAGTTGTTGAATTCATGGGAATGCAGCCCTTCATAGTACTGTGTAATTATCCCTTTGATTTCATTAGGGTCTGTTGGAATATCCCATTTCATACCTCACCCTTGCAAGTTAAACTTGTTCCTTTCTTTCTTTGATTAGATTTGCCAGTGGTCTATCAATTCTTTTAAGGAATCAACTTTTAGTAACATTAATATTTTCCATAGTTTTCTTGATTTTTTTCTCATGTGCATCAGCCTAGATTTTCATTATTTCTTTTCTTTTGCTCTTAGGAAAATTGTCCTATTGTCTATCATTGCTTTATTTTTTGTGCCAGAGTGTTAACTATAAGCCCATCTTCCTTTTTCATGTGTGGATATAGCGCTATCAAGCTTCCTCTGATAACCACCTTTGTTGTATCCCAAATGATTTTGTAATTCATATTTTTAATCTCCTTGCTCTAGAAATTTCCTAATTTTCTTATCTGATCTGGGTCAGTACCCACTCCTTTTGCAATAGAGAATTATTCATCCTCCAACTGTTTCCTCATGCTTTCTTAATCAATCTTTTCTTGATTTCCTGTCTTGTGGCAAAGTGGTCAGTCATGGAAGTCTGCATGATCTCTACGTGCCTGAATTTACACAGATTCAATTTATATTCAAGAATTTTGTCTGTCTTTGAGTGTACGTCATGTAGACTTGAAAAGAATACCAATTTTCTTTCCATTTGGGTAGAGACTTCTGAAAATATCTAATAAGTTGTCTAGTTGTAATGGTTTGATCTGTAGCCACCTTGTTAAGTTTCTTTACCTGTGATCGATCTTTCTATGAGAGTAATGTATTACACTCACCTACTGTAATCGTCGTGACTTCAGTTTCTTTTGCCATTTTTTTAACTTCTTTTGGAGAATGTGATTTATGAATTTTGCCAGTCTAATGGACATATATTTATTTATTATGCTCACTGCTTCTTGGTCTACTCTTCCTTTGAGTATTATATAGTACCTCTCTTTATCTCTTGTTATGGCTTGCACCTTGAGATCAATTCTGCCCCAATTTAGGATTGTAGCCCTTGTTTCTTTTCCCAATTGCTATTTGCTTGGTATATTTTTCTCCGGCTCTTGATCCTCAGTCTGTTTTTTGTCTATAGTCTTCATATGTGTCTTCTGTAGATCGACCACTTATGTATTCTAAGCCAATCTGCTAACCTCTGGTTTTTAATGCATTAATTCTGTCCATTGATATTCAGGGTTATTACATACATCTGTGGACTCTGTGATGTCATCTTGCCCCTTTTGTGTTGGGTGTTTTCCTACTGCTCTTTCGTATCAGTGAGTTGTGTGTGTTTCATCGTTTTGTTGTTTCTTCTATCCACCATTGAGCCAATGCTATGTTCAGGGTTGTTACTCTTTGTTGACTTCTAAGTGGAGTTGTTCCATGTGGCAGTCTCTTATTTGTGCTCAGTGAGCATTGTCTTTCTGGCCATACTGCATTGGCAAGGATGTTTTTGCAGGGCTGGATTTCATTTAACATATTGAGTTTTTCCTTGTCCAGGAAGACTCTTACTGCTTCATCTATCTTGATAGAAAATTTGGCTGGGTAGACTATTCTTGGGTTTGTATTTTTGCCTTCAATTTTCAGAATATGTTACTTCTTTACAATATCTACTAACAAGACTAAGAGACTAATCTTATTATGTGCCCCGATAAATGTCTGCTTTCCCCCCTAATGCTTTTATGATTTTCTTCTTTTTCTCAGAGTTTTGTAGTTTATTGTATATCTTGATGACTTCTTGGGATTCTGAATAGCTGGTATTTTTCAGCTTCCTGAATGGTTTCCTGGCTTTCATTCATAAAGTTGGGGAAAATTTATCTCTAATAATTCCCTCATGATCAGGTATCAGGTATCTAAGACCTATAAAACAATCATACCCAATGTTAATGGAGGGTGGGGAAGGGTGTTGGAGTGGAGACTTAAAGTCCATCTGTAGACAATTGGAGATCTCCTCTCAGAAGGACCACAAGAGATGAGCAAGATAGGGTGCAATATAGCACTTATAAACCACATATCTTTCCTCTAGTTCTATTGGGATACTTTGTCCCCATTTTCATGACCTCAATTCTAGCTTACACTTCACATTAGATAGAACATAGACACTGCCACAGATAAGATCCCATAACACAGGGAACCCAGGTTGGATAAACCCCTCAGGGCCAACAATGAGAATAGAGATACCTGGAGGGTTAGTGGAAGGTAGAGGAAGAAATGGAGAATCTATCACAAGGATCAACTGAAAACACCCTCCCATGGGGGTGAACAAAGGAAAATTGGAGGAGGGTGACAGAACATGAGGGTAGATATGGAAATAATAATTTATAATTTATAAAGGTTTGTGAGGGAGTGCGGGCAGGGGAGCCAGGGGAAAATGAGGAGTTTATATCAAGGGCTCAAATACAAAGAAATGTTTTGAAAATGATGATGGCAGCATATGTGCAAATGTGCTTAACAGAGTGGATAAATATATGGATTGTGATAAGAGACATAAGACCCTCCAATATAAGTACTTAATAAAATAAGAAAGAAATTCAGGCCCTAAAAAAGAAATTAAAACAATAGAACTCTCTCACTATGTTTCCTATTTATTTCTTCATTTTGTCATGTTATAAGAGTGCAATCATTCTGTTTCTTTTTATAGCATCAAATGTTGTCTTCACGGTTTTTTATTTCCAGCTTTTCTGATTATCTTATTTAACTGTCTTTCCCAGTTGTTGAAGTATGTCTGTTTATTCTCTAGGTTACTGGTGCAATTATCTGCTTCCTCAAGTCTGATGACAAAGTCTCTGAATTTGCTATTGGCTTTTCTTATCTCACCCCTTAACACTTGTATTTCCCTGTGGTATATGAGATTTATGTTCTCTATTATGCATCATGTTTCTGCATTGATTTCTTGATAGCTTGTATGACTTTAAGCAGGACTCTGGGTATTTCCTGTGTCAGGTCAGCATCTGCCTCTTCTAGGGCTGTGGTTAGGTTCAGGTCATCCTCTGACATTGAATTTTGTTTCTCCTATTTTGTTGTTGTTGTTGTTAAGTCTGTTGTGGCAGTTTGGAGGAAATTGGTGCCATTTTCGATGGTCAGAGATCCCTGAACTCTCTCTTTGGAAGTTGTTATGAATTTTTCTGTAGGCTTCATGTAACTAACTTTCCTGAGGGGTTGTGTTTCACCTTCGTCCTCCTGAGGGCTCCATCTCACTGTAATCTATCAGGAACCCATTGTTTGGAAAGCAAGGTGGATGGCTCATTCAGTCATCAAGCTCTGAGGTGAGTCTGTGTTGACCACCAGCTACTTTCAGGTCTCTGTAGGGACTGTTTGACGCCGTGTAGACCACAGTCAGAAGGAAAGTTCTGTCCTGGGGACAGAAGCATGCAGTTATCAGAGTTAAGGTAGTCAGGACTGGGGGTTGTCTGCAGCAGGAGGGCCCCATGCCCATTGGGATATCAAATGGTTGCTGTTTCCCAAGCGTCTGATGAGCAGCGGGTGAGTTGAGTGCAGCTGGCTGTGTTGCAGAGGTCTGCAGCAGCATGGGACCAGACAATTTCTTGAGGAAGGGCCTGGTCCTTGGGACTCTGGCATAGGTGAAGAGGATGAAGTGGGAGCCAGCTTCTGGTTTAGGAGAGTGACCTGAACTCTGGTGGGTATTCATCAACAACCTTGGACCCCCTACTCAGGCAGGCCCCAGATCTTTCCACTATCCAATCTCCAAAGAGTTTGCACCATGAGCTGCCTACCTGGTCACCATCGTGTCACCTTCCCATAGCTTTTTTGTTAGTTTGACAAATATTCATATTGTCTAAACTCCACAAAATGTTAGCTTTAAAGACTTGTGATATAGCTCATTAAAAACTTATTTGTTATGAAAGAAGTGAACATTTTTACATAGTTCCTTGTTGTAGCAATTACTTCATGCTTGATCAATTCTATTTTCCTGTCCTTTTTTAAATTATGAAAGTGCTTTTGAAATGAAATGGAAATGGAATGCATTCTCATGAATGCATTGATTAAATTGCAGCAAAATATTAATGTCTCATATATTCTAATAATATATGATTGACAAGAAACAATTATTTAACAATGTGAACATTGAAAATAGTTCAATCCACTTAAGTTTATACCTATATTTACAATATGAGTATAATTTGATTGCTGAGTTACAGATCAATTATAAATGTAATTCTCAATTATTTTGAACACACTGCTTATTTAAATGGTTGTTAAAATGATGCCATACAGAACTGAGTGCCTTTTGGAATAAATTTTATAAAGGTGAAATGTTCATGTCAATTCTGGATTTCCTTCTCCACCCTGTTTGTTGCATAAATAAAGTATTAATCTTTGGCAACATTTTTCAAAACATCTGCTTCACTTCTAATATATGACTCAAAAGGAAAACAATTAATTGAAATACATTCACTTTAAATGATTTAAAAGATGCCCTCAAATACTTAAATAAATTACTTTTATACAGCATAGATTTCAGTAAGTAATATTTTTTTCTGGGAAATATGGCAATATTTATCCCCCATCTTTGGAAATGCATTTAAATAATTTGGTACAGATTTGTATGATTTTGATGCTTGCCCATTGGCACAGCAAACAAGAAGATAGACATTCTTCACTAGCTAATATAGCTATTATGTTCAACCAGAAAAAAATTTCAAGAATGAACTGATTCAAATTTTTATTTATGTAAAAGGGTTTTTTTGCCAGACTTATTTTCTATCTATATTTTTGCCAGACATATCTTCTATTTATCTCCACTTTTATCCCTATTTTAGTTCATTTTCTTTTCTTTAAATGTAGGACAATAAATTATCTTCATTTAGTGGGTTTCAGTGGTTTATTTTACATCTCATTTTGCCCACTAGAAGGCAGTACTACATGAAACAAGCATTGCTGAAATTTGGTGATGATGGAGTGTCCTTGCTGGCTTAGTGTGTATTCATTAGGCTGCTGGAGGCAAGAGAAGTGTAAAACCCTCAAGCTCTCTGCTGAAGAAAGAGGAAACTTTACAACTTACGAAAGCTATAGTCTCAGAAACCAGAGTGACTAAAGGACAGGGCATTTACGACCTGCTTCACAGGGTTATTATGAGTTAGAATTGGCTAAGTGTCAGTGAATATGTTTTTTGGAAAAGCAACCCAGGATAACTGGGCCTAATTTTAATTCTTTCTAAGGAATTGTAGATGAAATGACTGAAAAATACCTTTTTGAGCTTGTTTAAACTCAACTAACATTTTTTGATACTAACTCATAGCAATCTTAAAAGACAGAGTAGGACTTCTCTTATGGAAGGCTGATGGACTACTTCAAGAAATTGTCATATATGTGTATGAAAAGAGAAATGAAATATTATAATCTGAGCATGCTATTCTATATACACTGTGATAGTTAACAAGTCAATTTTGAATGTGTCTGATTTACTTAACACTAATCCTATTTAGCTAATTTCTTGCAAATTAATTGCTGCTCCATTAGATATCACGGCTCCTTATGTCTTGCTGTGTGATGGGTCGGCATTGTGTTCTTTTGTACATAGGATTGCTGTGAGTTGGAACCATCATGAAAGCATGTAGCAACAAACAATTCCTTATGTCAATAGTTTTGCGGTAATGTTGGCTAGGCAGAAGAATTCAGGAAATGAGAACATAAAGGCTACTTCAGAAGAATCAGTGTCATAAATCTTAATTCAGTTAACTTTTATCAGTTTAAGTATTATCTAGAAAATTAGCTGCCATAAAAATAGAGATTAAAGGCACTTTACTTACATCTCCCACAAGGAGGCACATAGTACTGTGAAGCTGGGATATGGAATTGAGTACAAACAAATTAACAGAAAGCTAGGAATGCCTAGAAGTATGATGAAGTGAGGGAAGGGTAACTGACAATAGGGTCTTAAGAAAGCATAGTGCTTTCCTCATATATGAGATAGTGTGGGAAAGAATGAGAAATGTGTGGAAAGATGTGGAGTGTTTTAGGCTTTGGGACACTAAAAAGCATTTAAAGTGATGTTTGATTGATCAGTCTTAGATGAGAAGTCATTATGTAGGGGAAAATGATTTATAGATTATATGATATAGCTTGGAGATTTTCAATAATAAATTGATGACAGAAATTATAAAGAGATTGCCTAGACTATAAAGAAGATTGAACTAATATAACTACATTGAGAAGAATCAGGAACAAGCCTGATTCCAACTTCACAAGCTGCCAATTTTCCTTTATTTTTTCCATCCTCTGAAACTATCAATCCATAGTTCATTTAAAAACAAAATCTAGTGGTGCAGAGAATTAACTATTGATTGCCTGGACTAGAGGTTGGCATTTTGAATCTACCAGCCCAGAGAAAATGAAGATAGTGTACTTTTGTAAATTCTATAGCTTCAGAACTATGGGAAAATTCCACTCTGTCATTTATGACCATCATGATTTCAATTTGACTCAATAGTAGGGGATAGATGCACTTCAAACAAACATAGAAAAATCTATGGATGACTTAAAGATGATGAAGTTGGTTGTTTGGCATTTTAGAGCTCAGCATCATAGTTAGGGTATATTTTAATATTGGGTCAACAATAAATAGCTCTATGACCATTAGCAAATAATTGACCCCAGTGTATACAACGTACTTATCTGTAGAATGGAGATAATGATATTTATTTCTTGACAGGGTTGATTGATGGTTAAATGCATTATTAAATGCAGAAAACTTATGGAGAAATGTAAGACAGTTGAGATTTTACCCCTGCAGAAGATAACAAGTCAATCTGCTACTGTTTAAAGGATGTTGAGAGATGGCGTAAAACATCCATTTTAAAGACAAGGGAGAGTTTATTGCATGTGACTACGGAAGTCAGGGTATCATGATATTGGCATTTGTATTGGTTCCAGAAGAAAAATGAAAAGTGGATCCAGCAAAGTCACTGTACTGGTTTGCAATACAAATAAAATTGCTCACAATACACTGACCCAGGAAACCCTAACCCTTTATTAAGTGGCTTGACATTTGTCCTGGAGATAGACATTATTGCAGTCATTGCACTTAAAAGTATATATACCCGTCCATTGCTCTAGCAATAGCAATGGTATTCAATAGATAAGCTAATTGAAAATATCTGGAGAAAAGTCTATGTCTCTGTTCTTAAGATATGTAGAAATGCAGAATTGCCCTGGAGAATTATCTCTAATGTAACTTAGAAAAGATTTGACACTATAATTGTCATGTTCATGATAATCTTTATCACAGAGAAAGTACTTTTTGTTGTTATTTTTGATTTTCTTGATTATTCTCTAGGGTAAAAGAATATGTGGACTTATTCCCAAATAGACTCTTATTGTCTGCATTCCCTGAAGAAGGACAACTTGCTTGGTAAGGTAGAGTGGCAAGAAAAAAGAGGAAAGACCTCAAGAGATAGATTGATATCACGGTTGCAATGTTGTGCTGAAGCTTATGATGTGAGGGTGGCACAGAACTGGGCACTGTTTTATTCTGTTACATATAATTGGTAAGGTAGATTTGCTGTCACATAGCAACAATAGGATTCTTCTATTTCTAGTCTATTCTTTGATTCTTCAGAAGATAATCTTTCCTCTGACTTTTTCTTTTTTGGGGGGGGCATCACTGCCCTCTGGTGGTGAGAGTAGAAACCCAGTCTTTGCTCCTGTGGAACCGCTGCTGGAATAGAACCTCCATCCTCAGTCCCGCGCACAACCACTATGCCTCACTTTTCTTTTAAGGTGAAAACATACCAACACATACATACAGTCAAACATAGTGCCATATAATTTATTGTTATATTGATAAGGACATATCTTAATTACATAATTTGCTATTCCGATTGTGGTTTTCTTTTCTCTTTTTTTGACTTGTAAATAGTGCAAGATCTGTTTGTTGACCTCCAGGAGTGATCTCTGGTCAAATCTGATGGGTTTCCATGCACTGGTCCTAAAGTCTATTCTCCATGTTCTGCTCCCCGCATTGCTCTGGTGCATGCCCTCAGTGTTTTAATCTGTGTGGTGGAGTCAGACCCTCTACAATCCCAACACTGTGTCTCCAGTGTCGTCCCCTGCAGGGTCATGGGTCAGCAAGGGACATCATGTCTCCTAGTGAAGCTGGCCATCTGGTCTTCTCTGTGCATTGGTTGATCTGAGTGAGAATTAGGTCCTCAAGGTTTGGTGTGCCAATGTGCACTTCACTCTCTCTCCCCCTCTCCTCCCTTCATTTGCTCCCATGTGCTCTGGTCAGGCATGTCTGTCACTCCCGAGCTTCAGGGCTGTCCTCTAAAGTAAATTCTTCTTGGGGGAGGGGTGGCTGTTCACATGGTTGGTATTGGGGCTGGTCCCTCAGACCCCTTCACTGACTCCAAGTTCCCTGTGGAGATATAAAAAATACCCTCCCCTTTGGTGGGTTAGTGCCCTGTTCCCCTGCTACACATAGCAACAATCCCCCCTGAGCCCCCTTTTTAGTTGGCTACCATAAGTAGCCTTGTATTTGGTCTGGCCTCTGCTGTATTACCTGGAATTTAGCCCAGAAATCTTTATATACAGTAGCATTTTCCCTATGCCCCTTTTGCATTTTTTAAAGGCTTACCTCAGCGGACTCATGTTGTATTTGTCTTTTTACACTTGACTTACTTCGCTTAGCATGATTTTCTCCAGTTCTTTACACATGGTGATATACTTCATGCATTCATCACTGATTTTCAGTGATGCATAGTGTTTCATTATATGCATGTATGTACAAAAATTTTTAACCCATCTTTCTGTTGATGGAAATTTGGGATGTTTCCATCTCCATGCAATTGTAAACTGTGCTGTGATGAATATTGGAGCACAGATGTCTGGTCATGGTTTGTTTCACGCCTCTTCTGGGTATATGCCTAGTAAGGGGATTGCAGGGTCATATGGTAGCTCAATTTCCATCCATTTTAGAATTCACCAAATCAATTTCCATAATGGAAAATTATATACTTACAGGACCGCCAGCATTGGATGAGAGTTTCTATTTCAACAAAGTCCCTCCAACATTTGACGCTTCCTGAATTTTTTTAATTGGGCTATCTTTGAGGGTATTAGGTGGGATCTCATTGTTGTTTTAATTTGTATTTCTCTTATTGCTAATGATCGGGCATATTTTCTCATATGCCTGTTGGTCATTTGGATTTATTCCCCTATGAAACTTCTTTCAGATCTTTTGCCAACCTCCTCAGTAGGCAGTTAGTTTTTCTCTGATTGTAAGTTTACAAAGTTTTGTAGATTTTAGTAATAAGGCCTTTGTCTGATGTGTCCTGCTGCTGATGTTTTCCCAGTTGATGGGCTTACTTGGTGAATTATTTCAATGTACACAGGAGATTTATCTTCAGTATATCCCACTTGTAAATTTGACACTCCTCTGTTTTTGTATCCTTCCATATTTCTGATAGCTTATGTATTCCCTGTGCCAAGGTTCTCAGGTTTGTCCCAATTCCCACACTAATTTCCCTAATTGTTTGGGGCTTTACTTCAAGGTCTGTGATTCACTGTCTATGCTTGTGCATGGAGTGAGGTAAGGGTCTTGCTTCCTTTTTCTGCAGGTAGATATTCATTTCTTCCAGCACCATTTATTGAAGAGACTATCCACTTCACATTTGATATTTGATATTTTGGGTCCCTTATCAAAAATTTGTTGCCTGTATGATAATGTTTTTGTTTCTGGGCCTTCAGCTCCTTTCCATTGGTCTGAATATCTGTCTTTATACCAGTATCACACTGTTTTGACTATTATGGCCATATAATACATGCTAAAGTTAGATAGAGCAATCTCTACCACTTTGTCCTTTTTTTTAAGGAGTTCTCTGTTAATTCTGAGCTTCTTCCCTCTCAATATGAAGTTGGTAATCAGCGTCTCCAATGCTTTGAAGAAGGATGGCGGTATTCATATCTGAGAGCATTGAATTTATATAGTGCTTTAGGTAGAGTTGACATCTTTACTATATTGAGTCTTCCAATCCACAAGCATGGGATATATTTCCATTCCATGAGATCCCTCCTGATTTCTTGTTATAGTGTTCTATAATTTTTCTCATACGAATCTTTTTTTTTTTTTTTGGTCAGGTATATTCCTAGGTATTTCAATTTGTGCTTGGCTATTGAAAAGGTACTACCATTTTAATTGCCTCTTGTGTGATCTTGCCTGATGTGGATAGAAGATTAATAGACTTCTGTTTTTTGATCTTGGATCCTGCCACTCTGCCATATTCTTATACTGCTTCCAACACTCCAGTATTAGAATCTAGGATATTTTCTTTTTTTTTTTTTTTTTTTTAGGCATCACTGCCCTCAGGTGGTGGGAGTAGGAGGCCCAGCCTTTGCTCCTGGGAGCCGGAATTGAACCTCCAACCCAGTGGGTCGCAGTCCCGCGCACAACCACTACGCCACCAGGGCTCAGCCCGGATATTTTCAATATATAGAATCATATCATCTACGAATAATGACATTTTCTCCTCTTCCTTCCCCAGATGAATGCACTTCATGTATTTTCTTTGTCTTGTGTTATTAGCTAGGACCTCCAGTATGATGTTAAATAGAAGTGGATGCCCCTTGTCTGGTTCCCTTTTTCAAAGGAATTGTTTTGTCTTTTCTCCAGTGATCACCACATTGGCTGTTGGTTTTTCACATATAGCTTGTATAATATTGAGGGATTTTCTTTGTATTCCTATCTTCTTGAGTGTCTTAAAATGGAATGGGTACTAGATGTCAAATGCTCTTTCTGCATCTGTCTATATCACGTGGTTCTTATCATTTTTCCTATCCATGTGGTGAATAATGCTAATGGTCTTTCATATGTTGAACCATCCATGCATCCCTGGTATCAATCCCATTTGGTTATAGTGAAATATTTTTTTAAATAGCTTTTGCATTCTATTGGCCAGTATTTTGTTAAAGATTTTTGCATTAATATTCCTTAGGAATATTGGTTTGTAGTTCATAATTCTTGTAGGATCCTTGCCTGTCTTAGGTATCAGAGTTATACTAGCTTCATTGAAAGAGTTTGGGAGTTTTTCAACTTTTTCTATGTTCTCAAAGAATTTATGGAAGATTGGTGTCAGCTCTTCCTTGACTACTTGATAGACTTCTCCAGTGAGGCCATTTGCTGCAGGGTTTTTTTAATAACCTTGTGCATTTCTTTCATTGCTTTAGGATTGCTAAGGTTCTTGACATCCATCTGGGATAGTCTAAGGAGGAACTGTGTTTCCAAATAATTGCCCATGTCTTTGAAATTGTTGGATTCATTGGAGTGCAGGTCTTTATAGTACTGTGTAATTACACTTTTAATGTCATTATGATCAATTCAATTCAAGTTTTATGTTGTAATGTCCTCTGTTTCATCCTTCATCCTGGTAATTGACATTTGTTCCTTTCTGTCTTAGGTTAGGTTTTCCAGCAGTCTTTCAATTCTGTCAATCATTTCACAGAGCCAGCTATTAGCTGCATGTTTTTTTTCATATATATATATATATATAAAATTTTCCCTCTCCTGTTGTTCAGCTTTGATTTTTATTATTTCTATCCTTTTGCTATTAGGAATACTGTTTTGTTGACTTTGCTCTGGTATAAGTTTTGTGCTAGCATATCATTCGCAAGTCTCTCTTCTTTTTTCATGTATGCACATATTTCTATCAGCCTTCCTCTGATAAATGCCTTTCTCAAAGGTTTTGGTAAGTCATATCTTCATTCTCATTTATTTTTTTTAGAAACTTCCTGATTGCATCTCCAATCTGTGCCAATACCCACACCTTTTGCAGTAGATAAATATTCATCCAATTGTTTGCCCTTGTTTTTGCACCATCCCTGTTGAAATTGTTTCCCAGTGATCTGTCTTTCAGAGAGTAATGTATTAAAGCCACCAGCTATAGTTGTTGAGACTGTGATTTCTTTTTACATCTTTTGCAGTGTTTGATTTTCTCCTTGGGTGTATATACATATTTATTGTTCTTCACTGATCTACTGTTTCCTTGAGCATTATATAGTACCCCCTCCTTATCTCTTTTTATGGCTTGTACCTGGAGATCATTTTGTCTGATATTAAGACCACTACCCCTGCTTTTTTTCATTGTCACTTGTCTATTTTTCTCCAGTCTTTAATTCTCAACCTGTTTTTGTCTGCAAGCCTAAACTATGTCTCCTGTAGGCAGCAAATTGATAGATTGTGTTTTCTGAGCCAGTCTGCTAGCATCTCTCTTTTAATGCTTGGGTTCAGGTCCTTGATATTCAGTGTTATTGCTTCCATCTGTGGACTATGTGATGTCACCTTGTACATTTTGTGTTGGGTGTTTTCCCACCTGCCTTTCTTATCCATTTGTATCATGTTTCTGTGTGGTTCACTTTTGCCTTCTTTGCACTGGCATTGAGCAAATGCTCTCTTCGGGGCTGTTTTCTCTTTGTAGCCCTATGGGTGGACTTGTTCTATGGGATGGTCTCTTATTTGAACTCTATCTGGATTTATGATCTTCTGATTTGCCTCATAGTTGTGCAATTTAACTATTTATCTTGGTGACGTCTTCTTGGGGTTCAGCCTTGGTGGTGTTCTTTCAGACTTCTAAATGATTGCTTACTTTTCACTTTTAAGCATAGGAAGTTTTCCTATAAGATTTCCCTTGCTATCTTCGCTGTTGACTTATTGCTGTGTTTTGTATTAGTAGTCGTCCAATTATTCTAATATTGTTTCTATTCATAGCATCAGACATGGTCTCGGGTTTTCTTCAGCTTCTCTGATTGTCTAAATTGGCTGATTTTGCCCTTGGTTGTAGTCTAGCTGATTGTCTTCTAGGTCACCGGATCTTTTCTCTTCTTCCTCAATGACAAAGTCTGTCAATTTGCCATTAGATTGTGTTATTTCATCCCTTACATCTTGTAGTTCCCTTTGATGTCTTCTTTTTTTTTCTTGCACCGCTGGCATTTTATTAATATGACAATATGACTTATAAATCTTTATCCTTTTCAAGGAAAACACTCAGACATCAAAACTTATTTCAATAGGTAAAATTCAAATTTACAACTAGAAAAATAAATGCAGGAATTTCATTTTGGACCATGTGGTTCTTGCTACACTACTTTGAACTTCATATTCAAAGTCCAAAATGTAACATCCTAAAAATGTAGCCAAAACCTTCCCGCTACACTGCCAGCAGAAGACTGGTTTCCACAATCTTGCTCATTACACCCTAAACCTGCCCTCCTGCCTGAACCTCCAGCCATTTTCCATTGTTGGTGCATTTGGCAGTATGAAAAGTGTTGTGCAGAAGGAAATATCTCCTGGCAGAGATTCTGTTGTAATTGTAATTCCTTCCTGAAAACTCCTTCTCTGTCAGCAGGGGAGGAATTGAGCTATGTAGAGGGCTGTTACCCAACAGATAGTATCTCTGAAGACAAATAAGCAGCGTTAAAAGCTCAATCCAGTTTTAATTAGCCTAGCAATGGGTAGCCAGTCCCTTGGACACAAACTCCTAAGTGTGACCCTGGGCAAGTCACTGCATCTCAGCATTTCCTCATCTGAGAAAGGAGGAAGATCAGGACTTCCTTGGTGAGGTAATGGACAGAAAACACTTGGCACAGGACTCGGCACAGTAAAGGCTCACAACCCACAAGAGGGAGATGGGGGGCACAAAGGTGGGGTGGGGCCAACCTGTTTCAAAGTGCTGACCCTTTGCTGAATCAAAGAAAGATGATCTTGTATGTAACCCCCGTCTAATTCACAATAAAAAGGTGTTTCTGTTTTTTTCTTAAAGAGTGAAAAAAAAAGTTCAGAAGGGTTTCCCCTGGATTCACATAGCACCGTTAGCACTATCTGGTCATGTGGTAGCCTTTCGGGCCTTCGACAGCTCTTCAATGGTTTTCCATTGTTGGTTGATTGCTATCAGCTTTTGAGGGACTATAGGATCCAGTTTCCCACTGTTCTGGATTATTTTTTGTATCAGTGATTACATCGGATTTTCAAAGGGAATAGACAAGGAGAGATGAGTTGCGTTGGTCATAATCAGGGCCAAAAGTGTAAGTCTCTTCTTTTTCATCAGGAGTCGAAAAAAACTCATGATGACTTCACTAATGGGTGTCAAACCTGGGGGTTTGGCAGGATGGGCTCCTCACTTGGGGGCGTGGCAGGCGGGCAGAGCGGTGAACGCACAGCGGAATGGAGACACGCTCTTGCCCCCTTACCTACCTACCCACAGACAGCAACTGCCCCGGGGAATGTGGGCCACACCACGGCGGGGCCGAGTCGTGTGGAACTGCTGGCATTCCCCGTGCATGCTCTCGTCCTTCAGCACCTCCTACCGAGGCCCTGTGTTTACCTACAGGAGCCACCGAGCGTGGATTGCCCCTACTCTTGGCTGCCATCCTTACCCGCTGGCCCGTTGGCGCGGCCAGTTTGGACATGGAGTCTGGAGACCTGGGAAGTAGGAAAGACCCTTGAGGGCCAGGGCGATTGAGTCCCAAGGGAGTTTCCTAGGTGTAGGCAGGTAAGGTGGAAACAATTCGATCGTGTTCAAAAACTCCACATGTGGAAGTAAGGCAACTCAAATTGCAAAAGGCCAGTTCAGAATAGCTCCTGGAAGGGGGTGGTGGGAAAGGAGAGGTAAAACAGCTGCAGAGGTTTCAAGCCAGGGCCTGACTCCGCAAACCATCTCTTATGCTTTGGTTATTCCTCAGTGTGTTGACTTTATCTTCTCTCTCATTTCATCTGTTTTCCGTATTGCTTTCCTCATATCCTGTTTGATTCAGAGTAGCATTCTGAAAATGTCTTTCCGGGGCTTTCCAATATCTGCTGCTTCTTGCACATTGGTAGGTTCGCGACACCGCTGGTGTTGTCTTCTGTTTCTCCTGCGTTTTTGTTGAGGTTGTTGGGACTGATTGCTGTTTGTGTGTTGCTTTAGAGGGGTCTGGAACCATCTTCCAGAGTGGAAGACTACTGGCATGTCTCTTGGAGGACTTGGAGGAGTGCTTCCACAAACTACCTGCAGATGGCTGTACCGGGGAGTCAGACTACCGCTGCATCTTCCTGTGGTTCCACTCTTACCCTAGCAGACTGATAATTCGTTACATGGAAAGAAAGTTGGATTCGTCCTTTCATGGGACACTGGTTGGGATGTTGTGGGCCTGTGAGGATGGCGTTTCACTGACTGATCTCTAACTAGGCCATAGTGGTTTGTCCACAGCTCTTGAAGCACCTCGGGTAGTGGGTGGTGTTTCCCTGTGTAACTGAAACGCCAAAGAGGGCATATGGGTGTACCCTCTCTGGTGCAGAGCACTGCAGCTGACAGACAGAATTACCCTAATCAGAGAGATCAGAGGGCATTCCTGGGGCAGAGTGGAGCACCACTGGTGGTGGGTAGGAGTTCCCACAGTCAGTTATAGAGCCTTGTGGTGTAGACTGGAGTTCTCCTAGTCGTTTGAAAGGGAGAATCCCTAGCCACTTCAGTACGGACGAGTTCTGGCATGATTTTCCCTGATGTGTTTAAAGCAAGCAAATGCAGGCAGGAGGTTCCTCAACTGGGCCTTCAGAGTTATGCTGGGCAGAGGTCAGTAGCCTTGAGGATGATAGTAGCTTGTGAAATGAAAGAAAGGGAGAGGAGAAGAAAAAAAGAGGAAAAAGACAATAAAGACAGTAGGAAAATTGCTAAGGAAATAAAAATCCACTGAAAAAAATTACTAAGACTAAATAAAAGTAAAGATTGTCAAAAAAGGAAACAAAAAAGAAAAATTGAGTGTGTTGTCTGTGGTGGAAAGAGAAGGAAGGAAGAAAGAGTGAAAGAATAATAATATAAAGAGAGAATTGAGCAAAGAAGAGAAAAAAATAGTTAGTGGAGCCTCATGCTGTGTGTAGGACTGCTTCCTGCCATGAAAGCACTGTTACAGGGTCCAGGCTGTAACTTTTCCCAGTGGGTGGGCAGAGTTGTCCTAGGTAGAGGGTCAGGGGCTGGAAACCAGCAGTGGCATCTGGAAGGAATGTGAGGGAGAGGAGAGAAAAAGAAAAGAAGAAAGAGAGGAGAATGGCGCAAAGAGAACGAATAAAGAAAGAAATGAGAAGAAAGAGAGAAGAGGGAAAATTTTGTGCACTGAGATTGACTGTGATAGTAAAGAGAGAAGGGAAAAAATTAAGAATAAAGTGAGAGCTGATCCCTGTTTCCCTGAATGTGAGCCCAGAGACATTTGAGCCCTGCCCCAAGATGGCAGGTTAGTGTGCCCTTGAGTGCAGGCACCCAGAGGTCCTGGGCAGAATTGCTCTGGTTGGCAAGGCCTTAGAGGCACAATGGAGGTTTTCTCAGCAGCCTGCAGCACTGTAGAGGCCTGTTACAGCTGCCTTCAGTGATGTGTAGCCCTCCCACAGAGGGACATCTGGCATGCCCCTACTATGTGGGTTGAGTTGCCCTAGGCGGAGGAGGCTAGTAGTCTGAATACCATCAGTCATGTATGATAGGTGATAGAAGGACAGAAGAGGAAAAAGAGAGAAAAGGGGAAAAAAAGAGAGATAGAAACCAAACCAAGCCGTGCCTTGTTGAGACGACTATGGTGGGAAAGAGCAGGGCGAGAGAAGAAAGAGAGAAGAACTAGAGTGGTAAATAAGGAGGTAACCCAGGCTTGATCACCTGACTGTGGAGCTGGAGGAGTTTCCACTCTGTCTCAGTGTAGTGATGTGCTGTGTCCACTTGTTGTAGGCTCCCTCAGATGCTGGGTGGGATTATCCTCAAAGTCAAGTTCATGGCCAGACATCAATTCCCACAGCGGTATTGAGCCCTGAGTTTACTGGCAGGCCTGCCTTGTGCTGTATGTAGCATTACAGCAGGGAGGTGGGGCAGGGTGGGAGTAGAGTCGGAAGCGGGGTGTTCCCTCAGCTTCCCCAGCTGTGTGTAGACTCACTGAGAGTTGATCTGATTTTATGAATAGCTCTAGGCTGAATATGTCCTACTAGCTCAGAGGTTTTTAAAAAAATTTTGTCCCTGGCCAGCTAAAATAAAATAGATTAAATTGACTCCCTGGCTATCATCTCTGCTT
This sequence comes from Nesogale talazaci, assembly GCA_004026705.1. NCBI lineage: Eukaryota > Metazoa > Chordata > Mammalia > Afrosoricida > Tenrecidae > Nesogale > Nesogale talazaci. The sequence continues at coordinate 87,054 of PVJH01000535.1, read as the reverse complement.
GGGCTCATTTAGGAATTGGGTCTTATGGCAGTCATGTACTCATGTCAATTTCATGATTGGGAGTCTAGGGGTAGAGTCTAGCTTGTCAATCTGGAGAAAGCCAATGTGTAGCCAATGTGTGGGCATGACTTTCTCCTGAGATTTCTGGGAAATCTCCCGGTATTTCCCAATTGGAGAAGAGAAACTTGAGTGTCAGTCTCTTGGAGTCGGTCTACTGACAAGACAAGATGACAGCATTCTGATCGATCCTGATTCCTGGAGAATGGAGGAGACCTCTGGGGTCAGAGAAGCCATGTGGAGACTCCTGGTAGTGCTGAGATGCTTGGGAGACTACAGGGAGACCCCTGCCAGCACTGAGATGCCTCTACTGCCACCAGACACACAAGACTTTGCACCCGCTGACCTGTGATTGTCCTGGTGACATTGCACATGCTTCGTAATTTTGGAAGGAGACTTTATAGACTGGTATAGGACATATGGGCTAATATTGGACTTGTGATTTTGGACTGAAATGGGTTGGGGTGCTTTCTCAATGTTCCATTCCTCTTGTATATAAGCCTTTCCTTTATGTCCATATGCATATCTATGAATTTTTTCTCTAGTATACCCAGACTAACAGAGGTCTTTTTATGTTTAAGTTTCCAGGCCCTATAACCAAATGTGGCATTCCTTTGCTTAGGTTTCCTTCTTATATAAATACATGTTAAGAGACTCAATCTATGCACTTCCTTTATAATTTATTATTTTGGACTTATGAGGCCCCTTGATTTGATTTGGGGGCTGTCACACTGGCCCCCAGAGAGGGATATCCAGTTTATCAGGAAAGTTGTTTACTTCACATCCAACTGCAACTGAATTTACACCCTGGACTATAACTATCTTCTGATTTTCTGCCACACTGCACCCCGATTCAGGTAAATTTCTGCTTTTTTTATTCCAAATTATGACTTCACGCCAGCCCTACTTCCCAGGTTCTAAGCTTTCACCAGTGCGGGGAGCTCTGGTGTCCTGCTCTGTGACTAGGTCTCAAAGGTTCTCCTTGTGCCTGGGATTATGTCCCCTTTAGAGTATCAGCCTGGGGAGATCACTACTGCAAAACAGCAGAGGGCCCACAAGTGCAGTGCATTTGATCTGAGAACAATTTAGTACATTCTTGGTTTGTTTTGTGAGTGGAAATCACAAAAAAGTGGGCTTCACATACCTAGTTCTAATTTCAGGATTCCACCTTCCATCTCCACCTCCAGTCTCCTTCACCTTACCTTCCTCTTTTCTGGTCTGCCAGCAGGAGCTGTGGGCGAGTGAGTTATAACTAGATACCATTTTACCTGTATAGCTTTTTCAAAGACTGTAAATCTTTATGATCGCAGAGAACCATATCTTTCTCCCTTCCAGTGACTGGTTAACAGTCTAGGCATGCCCAAATCAAAACCAGCCCCACCAACTTTCAGTTGATTCTGTTTTCAGGGCTCTAAATCTTTGATTGGGCAAGCTGCCTCAACTGTCTCCATCAGAACAGCTGATGGATATGAATCACCAACTTTGCATTTAGCAATCCAACCCTTTCTGAACAGTTCTGCATACATACTCTCAAAACGTACTGCCACCCAGTCATAGCAACTGATTCCTACCCATCGCAACCATGTAGGACAGGGTGGAACTGCCCCGTGGGTTTTCCAGACTATACTTCTTGCCTCATCTTTCACATGCAGAATGCCTTCAAACTGCTGACCTTGCAGCTAGCAGCCCAATCAGTGATCGCTATGCTGCTTAGGGTACCTTACCTGCATGCTGGAGAGGGCAAAATGCTGATACCACTATATCGTTCTGTAAGGCTTGAGACTTCCCATGAGAAATAACTGAGTTTGGAACACATATGTCTCTTCATCATCTCTCCAAACCATTTCTCTACAGTTCAGAATCTTGAGAATTAGATGATAATTTTTAATCTCATGAATTTATCAAATGAAAACTCTCCATATCATCTATTCTGCCTCCAAACACGTTTTAGTCTCACAGACAAATGAAGCAACAATTCTTGAATAGAATTCCTTAGAACACACAGTGATCTGACTTATGCTTATCTCCATAAGTACTATGAATTTTCTTATGTTTCTATGTGGTAATATTTTTGCTTTATTGCACAGATACTATGCTATATTGGTCAAGATAAAACTTAGTATCCACTATAATTTTTAATAACACTTTTAAATTGTCCTTTTAAAATATCGGTAGGGAAGCTTTCATATAAATTGTTATTTTTATTAGTTGCTATGGAGCTAGCTATGATTCATGGTGATCTTATATATCACAGAATGAAGCATTATTACAATACCATATAATAAAGATTAAAATATAAGTGTGATTTGTTTCTGTTTAATTGTATTGTTGTTTCTGTGTTCATTGTAAAGGCATAGAAGAGCTAGTGCTTATCATCTTTTCATGTATCATATATCTATTTATTTTCTTTTTTCCTGTAGCTTATTAAATCTTTACAAAAGCTGTGAAATAGGGGTGACTTTATGTATAAGGAAGATAAGCTTTAAATCCAATATCCAATATCCTCCATGTAATTTAGGTTCACAGGTAAATCAAAATCAATTTACTGGTATTACTCTGGAATGTGGCTCACAAAATTATTTCTATGTAGCCTAAAACATGTGGAAAGTAGTCAAACATTTCCTATGTTGGGTATATTTACATTAAGTAAATGGTCATTATTTGAAGAATGGCCAATGAAAACTACATTGTGTCCATTACAATATGGAAAATACTGCTCCCTCAGAATTTGAATAAATTGTTTAGTAATGTCAATGTCATAACTTAGATGCAAACTTTGTGCTTTACAGTGAATGACTATGAGATCAACTTGAGTAATATAAAAGTAGGGAAGGAGACACTTAAACTTGTGGCATAAAACGTGATGTGTACTTTTCTTAGATTTGAAGCAAATGCAACATTTTTGTTTATCTCTATCTCCAGGTATGAAATTAAATACAATTAAAACTTGAAAGCAGCTCGTGAAAATATTAAAATATAATAATTATTTGATTCCATTAACAAGACATGTATAAAGATTTGCTGAAAAATACAATTTATTTGAAGCACTTCTCTGTGAGTTTGAGGTTGTTTTCTTTGTCAATTTGGAGTTGTTTTTGTTGTTGTTGTTGTTGCATAGGCTCAAACAGTCTTTCTATCATCACACAGTCTAATTTGAATAATGGTATAGGTGATTTGAATTCTTTTGGCAAGTTATCTAATTTTTTTGAGCCACAATTTTCTCCTTTCTAATTAAGAATAGCCATTAGTATTCAATTAAAAGTGTGTTGTGACCATTAACTGTGCTTATTTAGGGAAGTGGCCCAATAAAAACTGTTGTTATTAATTACTATCAAGTTGGCTGTGATTCATAGCAACTGTATGTATAAGAAATGTGTATATATAATATATTCTGTCTATAACATAGATATTGTGTATATAACAAGCATGTTTATTATAACTAATGTGTACTCATTGCCATTGAACTCATTCTTAGGGCTTGGGAGAGTTTAAATCTTTATAGGAGCAGGAAGCCTCAGCTTTCTCATGTATGGTGGTTAGTGGATTTGAACAGGTGACCCTGTGGTTAGCAACCCAATACCTATCCCAGTGTGAGCAGGACTCCTTAAATAATGGATAGTAAATAAAATTTTCTGCAAGTAATTTATCACATATTTAATGCTCAATAAATATTATCTTTTATATCATTATTATAATTTGATATGTGAGCTAAGTTTTGAGACATCTCTTGGGTTGGAGCAGAAATATATTTTCAATAAAGAGAATGTTGTTTAGAGTAAGTTCCATCCATAGAATTACTTCTATCGCCCATTTTTAATAGGCATATTTAGTTTTGACCAAAGAGACTGGATACATTTTGTCTCACAGTCTAGTTGAGGTTTGTTCATATTGTCAGCTTTTCTAAGTAAGAAATCATTAAGTGCCTGCCTATTAACTGACAGGATGAGTGTTCAAAGGCACCATGGCTGCTGTTAAAGAAAGACTGCAAACTTTGTTTACAAGAGCCAAGACCTCAAAACTCTGTGGGACACAAGTCTACCAGAGACCACAAGAGGATGCCAAGAATCAAAACTGATGTGTGGACAATGGTTCTGTGGTCTGTTTTTGAGTGTGTGTGTGTGTGTGTGTTTTGGCTCGGGGTAATGGTGGTTAAACAGTTCATTTTCTTCTCTTGGAAAAACAACGTGAATCATCATGTACACACAGAAAACCAATGAAAAAAAATAAATAGCAGGTGTTTCCCATCTGTGGCAGTCACCTAATCTGATGTCAACTTGAGGATCAAGAGTGCAGCGGTGGACTTTAGCCTGGCAATCTGGAGGGAGCCGATGAGCCCTTGGTGGGCGTGGTCTTCCTCTGAGAATTCTGGGGAATGTGGTCCTTCCTTCTTGGAGGTGGAGACACCATCCTTCTCAGTTCACTTCCTTGGAGACTTTCTACAGACAACGCTCCCTGGGAGACATTGAAGTTGACAAGACTATGGCAGCACGCTGGTAGATCGTGCACCCTGGAAACTGGAGGAGCCATGGGAGACCCCTGATAGTGCTGAGATGCTTCTGCCACAACTGGATACACATGGCTCTGTACCCACTGGCCTGTGATTGTCTTATTGTCATTGAATGTGCTTCCTGAGTCTAACGAGGATTCATAGACTGGTATCGGACACGTGGGCTAATATCAGACTTATGACTTTGGACTGAACTGTCTTGGGATTTTTTTCTTAATGTATAGTTGCTATTGTATATATACCTCTTTCTTATACCCATATGAGTGTTTATGAATTTGTTTCTCTAGTCTACCCAGACCGACACACTATCTTTGGGCTTAGCACTTTGGCAAGCACATTTGGCTATAATATGTCGTCAGAATATTTGTGAATAAATTATGAGTGAATTAAGAAAATATATTCAGTGTGTTGTGAGCATTACCTGGGCTTATTTAGGGAAGTGGGTCAATATATGTTGCTGTGATTAGTTGCTATCGGGTTGACTATGATTCATGGCAACTGTCTATAGAACACATGCATATACATATATAGAATATATTCTGTATATAACACAGATATTATATATATATAACAGGCATGTTTATTGTAACTCATATGTATCCATGGCCATTGAACTTAATCTTAGGGTTTTAGAGAGTTTAAATCTTTATAGGGGCAGGAAGCCTCAGCTTCCTCACATAGGATGGTTAGTGGATTTGAACAGGTGAATATGTCAGCATAATGGCATTCTATATAGAGCATAAAAGTTCTAGACATACATTTTATATGATTATTCACATGTAATATATATAAAAATGTTAAAATGAAATTCACCATGCTATAGAAATGTGATATTTACTTTCAGAATTACTGACATATTTTAGTGATTGCTCTCATTTAAATAATAGTCATACTCCCTTTTTTGGAAATTTTATGTCAAACTTTGAAAAACAAAATATGGCATAGTCCTTTAACATTTTCCATTTGTTTTTACATATGCATTTCATTTAACTTCAGAATTGAGGTTTCCAGATGCTTAAGTACACATTGTCACTACTGATTAAAAGTGAATTTATAGCTGGATCATATGCTATACTTAGCTGTATTTTTATTAAACAGCACACTTTTATTGAGATCAGTAAAACTTTTTCTTTCATAAGAAGCTTTAGAGATTATATCTATATTACAAAAATCCCATTTTCTTAAGTTGAGAACTAATTTCAATTATTGAAAAAATTCAAATGCTGTCTTAAAGCTGAAGGATGAAGTCACATTTATAAACTAAAAATAATCTGAAAAATATAGTCAAATGTCTGCAGAACCATAGATGCTGTATATCCTTTATTATTATAACTGTATATAAATATCAGTGTGAAGTGATAAGCATACAATAAATACTATGTCGACAATTCAGAAATGAAACATTTTTTGACTTCTAGATTTAATTATTCAGCATTACTTAATGGAGATCGAAGGGGTTTTCTAGATTTTGAAGAAGAGCACACTAACTAGCTAAAAATGAAGGAGAGCAGCATATTCTCAGCAAAGCAGCCTTAGTGCTGTAATTTAGAAAAATAGCAGACGAGACTGGCACAATCTAGTGTTCTCAGGTTTTCTGGACAAAGAAACAGTGGGAAAGCAGATGACACTGATTTTTTATTAAGTAAATATAAATATGTTTGACTTAAGGCACAGAGCAATGCATAGGTAGATGCAAACAAAACAACAACAAATGGCAAGTAGGCTTACTCTAAAAGATCAAGAAGGAAGCGATTTCAATATACATAGCGCGCTCCTGTCAGTTACATAAATATTATCAGCTACAGAAATATTACTAGAACAGTTTCTAGCTATATTAAAAAACTACTCATGCCTGATATGCTGAAAAACTATGAAACAATTTTTAACAAATAAATTATCATGTTATTATCATCAGTTAGGGAGGCCTGATGGCACAGTGGATTCAGAATTGGACTGCCTGATTGGTGGTTCAAATCCACCAGCTGGTCGAGAGGACAAAGGTGAAGCTTCTGCTCCTGTAAAGATTTATAGTTTCAGAGACTATAAAGCACAGCTCTATTCTGTAGGATTGTAGCACACAGCAGTGAAGTCAACTCAATTGGAGTGTTGTTTGTTAAGCAACCATTAGCTACAAAATATGTGTCCATAGGGTTCTTAGAAATTAAAAGGACAGCATGTTTCCAGCAAAAAATAATCTACCAAGTTTGACTCATGTATTTTAACTTGAACAGAGTTGCTTGATTCACTTTTTAAGCATATTTAACTCTCAAATATGTAGAGCCTCTCTCCCAACTCTCTCTTCCTCTCTCTGATTCACCCTTCTTCTTTCCCATTCTATCTTCGTTCCACCCTTTTATCACTTTTGAGAAGTAAACAAAACCCAAAGTCTAACTCTTCAAAGAGTCCTGTGTCGGTCATTGAAGCAATTTCAGGTAATTGTTAAAGATGACAAGGTCTTGAAGATGCATGGCAGGTCCCAGACTTGGGCTTGTCCATGTACAACTTTACCTTGGGAGGAGGAGCACAAGAGAATGTTCCTCTAAAGCTGTGGTTCTCAACCTCCCCTCTGCTGACCTCCTAACCATAAAATTATTGTCATTGCTGCTTCATACTTGTAATTTTGCTGCTACTGTTATGAATCAGGTGACCCCTGTGAAAGGGTTGCCCACCACCCAAAGGGGTCGCAATCCACAGGTTGAGAAGCACTGCTAAGCAAGGTACACAAAACATGTACCCACTTCTTAGGAAATACAGCTTCAGAATTGAGAAATTTTACCTAAACTCTATAAAACAAATGAAGAAAGGTCCTTGCAGGAGAGCTTAAAAAGGGGATGATGAGGAATAAGTTTTGAAAAAGCGTAATTGATGCGCTATTTATTTATTTAATCTTTTCTAGTCTCTTAAACCTTTTCCATGAAGTGCTTAACTATTGCATTACTTTCTATCCATTTTCTAAATCTGGTCTCTAGTGGTTTTTTTTTCCTTTTCCATATATATTTTTAACTTTAGTTTCTTTCATCTAACTCAACTTACATGTAGTGAAAGTATTATTTTGTGTAATTTGAAGTCATCATATCATGTCATCTTAATATTTCAGATACAGATTCTTCCAGACAATGTCCATATTTTTGGCTTTCTGAGCTCAGAATGCACAGAGAATTGGGGTTTTCCAGTTCTCTTGATGATGAAATGAATTTTTGATTTGTGGAAATACTGTCTATGATATGGATATTCCATATTAAGTGTCATAGCTTGCTTATCGGCCACCTGTTAATGGACAATTTGGTTCCTTCCTACTTTTAGCAGTTATGAATAAAGTGGTTTTAGAAGCATTAGTATTCAAAATTTTGTGTAGACAAAAGTTCTAATTCACTTGAATAAATATCTGTGAGTGCATTGATGATTTATTGTGTTTGGTAGGGATAGAATTGGATTTGTAAGAAACACTAAACTGTCTTACCATGCTACTTTCAGTACATTTTGCCTTTCTACCCCAGAAATGGCAGTTCCTCTGACTCCCCAACCTAGGAAGCACTTGATGTTGTTAGTGTCCTAGACATTAATTTGCTTAGTTTTTGTTAGTTAGTTACTAGTAGTTAGTTAGTAAGTTTGTTTTTTATTAGCAATTTCCAAATTACATATGATCATGAGGTTGTTGGTTTTTTTTTGAATATTTAATATCTGGTGAGTGAGATCTCTACTTCAATATTTCACCCAATGTGCAACCAGTTTAGTTGTTCTCTTGATATTAAGGAGTAAGAGTGCTTTGCATATTTTAGATCAAAGACCTTTGTCACATGCATCTTTACAAATATTTTATTCCAGCATGTGGCTTTCCCTCTATTATCTAACATTTCCCTCTATTATTATCTAACAATATAGAGAAGATTATCAAATTTTTAATTATGCCCAATGTATTTTAAAAAAAATAAAAGTCTTGATTTTAGTGTAGTTTTTTAAGTCATCCCCAAAGTTCACTTACACCTTTTTCCTTTGTTTTTCTAGACATCTTAGTTTCATATCTTACTTCCAGGTCTATAGTTTATTATGAGATAATTGTTGTGATTATCTCTGACTCTACGTTCTCATTATTTTGCATATGGCTAACAATTGTTGTAGCACTGTTTATTGAAAACAGTATGCTTTTCCCATAATATTACCTTAATCCCATTGTCAGTGGACAGCTAGTTATATTTGTATGGGTCCCAACTCTGGATCCTCTATTTTATTTCTACATTCTGAACAACAGAGGCATTTAGTATTTTATCATTAAACATTTAATTAAGAAAGAAATTATGATCACTTTGTTGTCTCATTGTCTAATACATCTTTCATGTCTTGCTAACCCCATTCTCAATTTATCATATTCTACTGCATTGTAAGAATTCAGTGACTGTCTTTGAAATGAAGAAACAATAATCCCAGTGATAGACTTTTTTTGTTTGTTTGTTCTTGTTGTTGTTTTTTGTTTGGGGTTTCTTTTTTTGCATCACTGCTCTCTGATGGTGGTAGAAGGAGGCCCACCCTTGCTCCTGGAGAGCTGCTGCTGGATTTGAACCTCCAACCCAGAGGGTTGCAGTCCCACACACAACCACTATGCCACCAGGGCTCAGTCCTCTGGTGATAGTCTTATTTCCATTTTTTTTGGTTCTAAAATTGTTGCAGCGATGCTTGCTAGGTTTGGGAAGATAATTCTATCCCATAGTAAACACATGTACAGCAGAATATAACACTGCTTGTTCTTGCACAATTTTGAGCACTGTTGTTCTCTCTGGCCCCATTGTTGCACCCCTATAAGAAGTTTATCTCTACCACTTAGTTACTCTAGTAGAATAGGTTTTTCATTTTAGAAAAGATCCTAGAAGCTGAGGACATAAGATTAGAGGATGAAAACATGCTTCAGCTTGACATCCCAAAAAACCAGTTCAACGTGCCAGTTGTCTATCTTCCTGAGCTTTTACTTAAGTTCAAACAGAAGACGCTTATGATGAGGTTAATGTATCTTGGAGATAGGTACTTATTTACGAATACTCATCCCATTAAGGGCCTTCTATTTCACTGTTTCCTCTTTCTTCTACATTAACAAGATTGAAGTACAGCTGGGATCGGTCCTTCCCGTTAACATGCCCATTTGCCTCACTTTCAGAAACAACCTGATGGTTACATCTTCGAAAATTGATTGGTTTCTTCTGGAAATCCATGATACATTCTCTCTTTTTTTGCCAACACCATAATTCACAGGCATTATTTCTACTCTAGAATCCTTTATTTACCTTTCATATGCCTATGAAGCAATTAAATATACCCTGCCTTGAGTCAATTGAAATTTCATCCTTGTGTAAGAAAAGGTTCTCTAGAGAAACAAAACCAGGACACTTATGATTATTTAATAAATATAATATTATATACATTTTATGTTATAATATATATGGATAGATTTATATAGCACGAAGGAATATAACAGCTAATTAGTCGACACAACAATGCAGAGGGCTGAGTTCAGTTCATTTCCTTGGGAATATTAATGTATTGGAAGTCCTACAACTCTTGAGGATAGCTGGGCCCAAGGTCAATGTTGCAGACAGCTGAGTCTTCCCTTGTCTGTGAAGGCAGAGTCTGCCCATAGGCCGCAAACAGTAGGGGGAAACATCAACACTCAGCAGCTCAGGAGCTGAAGAAGTAAGCCCAGATGAGATATTGAACTTCAGAAATACAAAGCAACAGGATACACAGTCTCAAGCTCAAGGGATGCACTGCACAGTAATAGAGGTAAGCACAGGCCTTGTAAAGTCATTTCTCTCTTTTCCCTCCAATCAAACTGCGACCTTATTAATCCTATATGTACCTATTGGCCAAGTTGGCACCAAAAAACCTACCTATCACAGAAGATTTCTGCTTTCCTTATGTTAAACTGTAATTAATGTTGAAGATTGGTGTGTTTGGTCTTCCTCAATGAGTACTTCAAGACCCCTTAGCTTTCAGAAAATAAGGTTTTGTCATTTGTGTATCACTGCTTGTTACTAAATCTTTCTCCAGGCCTAATGTCATACTGTTCTTCATATAGTCCCTTCCTTGATTATTTGTAGCTTGAGTAAGTTCTATACAAGTAGGTTGTGAAAGATTTAACCCATCACACATATTTTAAGTTTCTAAACTGTGTTAGTCTGGGTAGACTAGAGAGACAAATTCATAAACATTCACATGTGTATAAGAAAAAGAGCAATGAAAATTGAGAAAACATCCCAGCCCAGTCAAGATCAAGTCCATATGTCATATATTAATCCATATGTCTGATATCAATCTATAATTTCTCTTCAGATTCACAAAACACATGCATTGATGCCAAGTGCAGGAAGATCACAGGCTAGTGGGGAGGAGGTCTTGGTAGCTTTGTTCCTTGTGTCTTGTCAGATGTTATGTCACCCAGGGTGAGGAGAGAGAGAGAGAGAGAGAGAGAGAGAGAGAGAGAGAGAGATTTCCACATTCAAGGAGGAAATGCAGGAGTTCCCATGCTCACATAGAGACCTTGTTGACTATCATCTGATTGACAGGCTTGACTTCACTCCTTCACTCTTGACAAATTATTATATACCAATCATGTAAACACTGAAGTATGTCCTTGTTCTTTTTAAATATGTCTCTTGTTCTCTATGTACATTAAAGATAATAATGTATATGAAGAAATGAACCAATAATCTAATATTCTTAGACTACTCATCTTTCAATTGCTACTCAAGTGGCAAATTATGACATAAGTCATAAATTGCCCTTGCATATTAAACACAACTTCCTATTGTTAATCTCCTAAGTGACCTTTTATTATTGTTCATGTATTGCACCATTCCATAAGTCTGTTTACCTACAATTTTGATTTTTATTCCCCTCGAGTGGTATTATAATCATCATTGCTTTCAGCTCCTCTATCTCCGAAGTTTTCACCACAACCCACTTTTCCGTTATTCTCATGGAATCTTTACTCCTGTTACTGTTGCTAAAGGGTTATCTATCTTGGCTTTCATGTGTCAAACAATCTTAATTATGCAAATGTACATATTCATGTCTAACAAGATTAATGATGTAAATAAGAATCATAATAGTGAGAGGAGGAAATATTAAAGAACTAGAGAAAAGTTGTGCATTTCATCAGTGCTCTACCACACCCTGGACTTATATCCCTTCTGTGTGACCCTTCTTTGAGGGACTTTTCAAATATCTTACTCTTAGATTTTGGATTTCCACTGCATCTATGCCTATTCACCCCAATTTGATTGCTTGTTTTTGAACTTCTGATATCTTTTTCCCATCAACACCTCCTGATCACACAGGCTGGTGTGCTTCTTTCATTTGGGCTTTTTTTGTCTCTCTGCTAGATGACTACTTGTTTAACCACAAGCATTTAAGACCCCAGACCCTTTATCTTTTAATATCTAGGCAATATAGGCTTTCTTCAGCACATTTGCTTATGTTCAATTTTCACTTCAGTGATCCTGTCAGGAAGGTGGTTATCATGCAATGTCAACAAACCATTCTTCAACTGAGATAAGTTATGAGTAGAGGTGAAAGTTCACCTGCTTCCTGTTGTATTTACATATTGTGTTAGGCAGGGTTCTATAGATAAACAAAACTGGACACATAATATATATATATCACATGTATGGATATGCTTATACAGTAATAAGGAATATAACAGCAAATTAATCCACACAACAGTACAGAGGGCTTAGTTCAACTTGCTTTCATGGGACAGTTAATATACCAGAAGTCTTTCAACTTGTGAGTCCAAGTTAAAGGAAGCAGACAGCAGAGTCTTTCAATAGTCAAAGCATGCAGCAAGAGGGACAACAACAGTCAATAGTTCGGTTGCTTAACAAAGCTGGCCCAGATGGGATTTCAAACTCAAGCACAGTGACAGGATGCACAACCTCAAGTTCAAACAATGTACACAGCAGTATAATGGTGAAACAGATCTAGAATGATCCTTAAACTCTAGCAACACAATCTATGGGTTGGTATGACCACAGCTTGTGTGAATTCAGGTTGAGGCAGACAATGAGTTACAGCAGCAGCATGCTGACCTGATCACCAGAGAGCAAGAGGGCAATGCAGTGCTGGTTGTCTTTATTTATTATAGCCATCCTCCAGTCAAACTACTATCTGGTTAAATTCTGCCCACATGTTCCTAGTAGCCTAGTTTGCACAATAAACCTAACTATCACACACAGATACACCCATCTTTATGTGTATATATGTACAAATCTATATACATATTTATATCTATATAGTTTTTACTTTCTTCTTCCTTCCTCTATTCTTTCTGCCTGCACCCACCATCATGATTACCCATCATACACCCCTCAGATACATTTTTATTCATCAAAGATGGCCAGGCATGGTACACCATCCTCACTATTAATTTTAGTACCCTTGCTATTCCTCTGTCCCTGTGGATTTGGGCTCACTGCTCTCCTCCACCCAGCTCCCATCTCTTCTTCCCTGCCAAATGCTCCCAAAACTGTCAGTATTATTGCTATCTCCTTGGGCTTAATTAACCTACTTAGTTCGAAACCCCCCCCCAAAAAAGAAATGCAGGTTAAAAGAAAGAAAGATCATACATGTAAATAGTTTTGTTTCACAATGCATGGATGGATGGATTGTGATAAGAGCTGTAAGAGCCTCCCACAAAGTGATTAAAAGAAAACTTCTGTGGCTAGGGGCTATCCTGACCCAGAGTACATAGAGAAGGGCTTGTTATAATCTATCTGTCTAGTCCCCATTTCTCTCAGGGTTCCATGTCCCTGGACTCACTTACCCAACACGTGTACTCTTTTAGTCCCCCACATTCATGGCCAAAAGATGTGCTTCCTGCAAGTCCTGATTGGTCTTCCTGCCATCAGGAATGGGGCCTTGTCAGTAATCCAGCCAGTTAATATGTGTTGCCCAGCAAACTTCCCAGTTCCAGTCAGAAGCCTACAATTTCGATTCCTCAGGGGCTTTGCAGCTTTGCTACCATTGAGGGTCTGTTGCACTCCCCTCTTAGTTTGCTCCCATGGGTGAAGGGCAGACCTGCTGTTCTCCTCATACTATATCTTTAGTGCTGTCCTCTATGGTGCTGTCATATAGGTAGAGGAATTCATGCTTCGAATTGGGATTAGCCTTCCAGTCCTCTCTGTTAACCAGCTTCTCCCTGCAGGAGCATCGCCCTCCAGGATCAGCACATTGGATGATGCCTACTCTTTTCCTTCCTTTTCTGTGGAGACATACAAAATACCCTCCCCTTGGATGGGTCAGTGTCCTGGCCATCTTTTTTCTTCGCTTCTCCCCCTGTGGGCCTTAAAGGCATTAGAGGGACGTGGGGGATGTTTTTCAACACAGGTGCTATCTGCATTTTAAAATTTCTTCTTTTAATTTTTTTTGATGCTGTAGGCATCATTGGATTTCATCTGACTCATCCCAGAATATCAGATCCTTAGCCAAGGAACTGTGTGTGATGTGCACTTACCTCTATGTCCATTTTACTGTCTAAATTGATTCGGTGGACGGATGTTGTACTTGTCCTTTTGGGCATGGCTATTGTCACTCAGCATAATATCCTCCAAGACTTTCCATGAAACAAAATGCTTTATCTGTTCACCACTGCATTCTAGAGATGCATAATATTCCATTTGTGTGTATATACCCATTTTTTTTTCTGAAGGTGAGAAAGTTACTTTTTAATTAAGTCATGGCTTACAGATCCTCTACCTCAGTCCTCCTGAAGTTTCAGATGCAGGCACCCATTTCAGAGACTACAAAGATACCATTGTCTCCTCATATCTACCCACTTAGAGTGGTTGCACCAGAACTCAGGAAAAGGATACAAAATTTCAGAGCCCTGGGCTCTAGCTACGCCCCTCCGGGTGTGTCCCACTGGAAATGTTCAATGGATCTGCCACTTCAATTTCTAGAAAGAACTGTGGCTGAGACCTAGCCCTCTCTTGACTTGTGCCTACTGTATAGGCACTTTTGTACTTTTCTCTGGCTTTCTTTGAGGCCCCCCATTGGACTGAGGAAAGAAGTTCAGAGATAGTGGAGAGGGGTCTTTCAGGCTGTTTTTCACAACCAGCATTGAACTGGCGCCCCAGGAAGACATGCTTTCCTCTAAAAGATCCTTCCGAGTGATAAGTGAACAAAGGCAGACATAAGACAATCCCATTCCCAGATAGCTCCCCATATTGCTCTAATTCACATGAAATAAAAAGAATGGCTCAACCTATCCTTAGGCAAACATGAGTATTAATATTGTTCACCTTCTTAAAACAAAAACAGAACCAAATGGAAATATGCTCTCTATCTCTGACGTAAATTTGGGGCTGGGGCCTCAGAGTGGGGACACAGATAACCCAAAATGACTGATTCTGAACAAGTTGGGAGTTCATTGCATTTGAAGAAAGACCCGGGGCTTTCCAGGGGAGACCTTCTGAGTTCTAGCTGGCCAAATAACTTTGCTCTTAGGACCACGACTAGTGAAAAGGGATGCTTGATACTCTTATTCAAGCTTCCTTATCCCAACTTTCTGGGTTTCATTTTCCTTGAGGATAAAATATTTTAGCAAAACCCTCAGAAGCATCCAGAGCTTCCAAGGTACCTCTTTGTGCCCTCGCTTATCTCTGTGTGCAGTGAAGATACTACTGTCTGCTTCTCATAAAGTCACAAGTATAACAGTGCACTATATGACTAGTTTCATGCAATGGGAAGACTTGAATATTACCAAGTGGCCCTGGGTCCAGAGACAGTTGAAAGACTGGGAGAGATAGTGGCATATTGGGCCAGAGAGATCCAGAAGGAGAGGATTTCACCTCTATTCTTGGACTTTCTCTCTGCCACTGCAGAAGTTACACTAGCCCAAGGCAAGGGAGTCCATATATCTGATCCTCAACACTCAACTTGAACCCCGCCATTACTGCTGGTTCTCCATGTCACCAGGGTTTGAGTTCCAGAAAATCCGTCTGCCAGTTATGAATGAATCAAGTTGTGGTATGTGCTAAAGATCAGTAACCCAAGATCAAAGCCCCTAGTTACCCGAAGAGCAGTGTGAAACATTTGCTGATGAAGGCATATGGGTGCTTCTGAGTGGTCCTCAAATGAACTGCAGCTTAAGTGATCTTCTGAAGAGGGCCACATCTGTCTATAGGCTGGACAGATGGTGTGGAGACCCAGGGGTGAGTGATGGGTCCAATGTCTTAAATGAGGTTGTGCCACTGATTATAGTCCTCTCTCAGGTCAAGGTGCTTCTGCAGGAAGATGAGCATGGCTCGTACCATGATCTGCTGGCCTTTATAGGGGTCCAAGCTCCCTCGGATTTGAGGCGAGAAGAATTTATCAACTGTGGTAGCTATATAATCATTTTTCAATTTGAAGATTAAGATTGTAAGGGTGGAGGCTAGCCTGTCAATCATATCATAACCAATGAGACCTCTATGCAAATGGCCTTCTCCAGAGAATTCTAGGAAATTCAGTATTTTCCTCCTTGGAGGCAGTAGAATCTCTCTCTCTCTCTCTCTCTCTCTCTCTCTCTCTCTCTCTCTCTCTGCCACTTCCTTTGAGACATCCCTCAGGAGACGTCACATGGACCTACCCCGATGCAACCTTAGGAACTAGAGAAACCATATAGAGGCTGCTGCCAGTGCTTAGATGTTTACAATGCCACTGGTTTCAAAGATTTCTACCCACTGCCTGTGATCGTCCTTCATTTGACATCATTGCATGTGCTTCAAGGGTCTATAGAGGATTTTATAGACTGATACTGACAAATAGGCTAATATCGGATGTTTTCTCAATCTTCAATTGCTTTTGTAAATAAACCTCTTTCTTATACACGTATGTATGTCTATGGATTTATTTCTCTAGTCTACCCAGTCCAACACACTAATAAAATTGGTGGTCACCCAGGCAAAGTCAATTTGACTCCAATGAACAAAACGGAGGACAGTTATGATCTCAGAGTGCTCATGCTGGGTAGAGCTTCTTCATTAAATTGATACTTTCCACCATCTGGAATTTCTCAGTACTGATGAAGAATATGACTATTTTAAGAATACGGCTATTTAAGTTGAGCCTTGGGGTAAAAGTCCAGTTCCAGCAGAGATATCCAGGCATCCAGAGCCATGACACACTGAAATGGGGTTTCCTTGGTCAAAGACAGAATAGCTGTAGACAGAGTTTTTTTTAAACCATTCATCTTCTGATGGAAATTTAGACTGTTTCCAATTCTTTGCATTTGTGAACTGCACAGGAAAGAACATTGAAGTGCAGATATCTGGCCACGGTCAGTTTCTTATTTCTTCTGAATCTATTCCTATGGGGATTTTTAGGTTGCAGGATAGCTTAATTTCCATCTATTTAAGTTATTGTCACATCTCTTTCTACAGTGGCTGTATGTAACTACAAGACCAACAGAAGTTGATGACAGTTCCTATCTAACCAACCCCCATCCAACAATTGCTGTTTTCTGATTTTGCGAATTGGGTTATTTTTGAAGGTGTTAGATAGTCTCATAGTTATTTTAATTTGGAATTTCCAGGTGGCTTATGAGCAGGGATGTTTTCTCATATGTTTCCTGGCCATTTGGATTTCCTCCCTTGTAAATCTCTGTTCAGGTCTTTTGACAACCTCCTGAATGTGCAATTTGTTTTTCCTTATTAGAGGCTTGCAGTGCTTTGTAGATTTTAGTAATCACATTGTGAAATATCTCTTCCAAGTCTTTGAGCTCTCTTGAGGAAATCTTTCAACATACAAAATGTTTTATCTTTGGTAAGTGTTCCACATGACTATTTTAATCTCCTTTCAAAATGTATACTTTCTTAATTCTAATTGCTTATATACTCCCTGCAACAAGATTCTTAGGTTTGTCTCAGTTCTCACATTGATGAACATGACAGTTTGGCCTTTTACCTCCAGGTCTGTGATTCACTTTGAATTTGTTCTTGTGTATGAAGTGAGGTAAGGCTCTCGTTTCACTTTTTGGCAGGTAGATATCCAGTTTTTCCAGCACCATTTGTGAAAGAGGAGATCCAATGTCCAGTTGATATTTTGGGAGCCCTTATAGAAGATCAGTTGTCTATATGTTGCTGCCTTTATTTCTCGATTTGCTATTCTGATCCAATGACCCATTTGGCAGCGATATTTTTTCCTGTCAACTTGAAAGGGATGGAGTCTAGCCTGGCAATTAGGTCACAGTCAATAATGCTACTGTGTGGACATGGCCTTCTTCTGAGGATTCTGTGAACTCCTGCTTTCCACCCTGGAAGCGGCAAACATGCTCTCTCTCTGCTTTTCCTTTCCTGTTGCACTGGTTGTTGGTTTTTCATATATACCTTTTATTTTATTGAGGTAATTTCCTTTCAATCCTATCTTATTTAATGTCTTAAAGAAAAATAGGTTTGCATGGTATCATGCTTTTTCTGCATCCACTGATATTACAGTGTGCTTCTTGTCTTTTTCCTTGTCAACATGATGGGTAATGTTAATGGATTTTCGGGTGTTGAACCATCCCTATATCCCTGGTATGAATCCAACTTGGCCATGATTCATTTAATATACTTTTGTATTTTATTGGCTAAAATTTTGTTAATTTTTGCATCAATGTTCTTTAGAGCTGTCTGTCTATTGTTCTCTATTTTAGTGGGATTCTTGCCTGGGTTTGGTGTCAATGTTATACTAGCTTCAGAGAGTGAGTCAGGATTTTATCATATTTTTCAATGCTCTGGAAGAGGTTGTGTAGAATTGGTGTCAGCTCTTCTCTGAATGCTTGTAGAATTCTGTGAATCTGTCTGACATGGGACTTATTTTAGTTGTTAATTCCTTGAAAACCTTCTCTGTTTCTTCTTTTGTTTTGGGTCTGTTCAGGTTCTTGACATGTGTATGGGATATTCTGTTGAGAGATTGTTTTTCCAAGTATTTTTCCATGTCTTCCAAGTGGTATTCATTGGAGCAAAGATTTTGGTAGTATTGTGTAATTAGCTTTTTTAATTTCATTAGGGTCTGTTGCAATTTCCCCTTTTTCATCCCTCACTCTGGATATGGGCATCGGCTCCATCCTATCTTTGGTTAGGTGTGCCAACAATTTGTTGACTCTGTTCATCCTTTTGAAGATCTTTTTACTGCCTTGATTTTTTTTCTCTCCTTGTCCTGATTTTTTATTATTTCTTTTCTTTTGTTATTAGGTGGATTATTCTGTTGGTTCTATTCTAATTGCCAGAGGTTTTGTGATAGAGTATCCACCATAAATCTCTCATTCTTCTTGATATGTGTGTTTACCACTATCAAACATTCTCTGATAATTGCCTTTGCTATATCTTATGGGTTTTGGTATATTGTATTTTCATTCTCATTAGTCTATTTAAAAGATCCTAATTTCATCTCTTATTTTGGTCAGTACCCACACATTTTGAGGAAGAAAGTTGTTGATCCTTCAAGTATTAACCTCTTTTTACATCTTTCTTTAGTTGCTTTACAGCTTTATGGTATAGTGGTCAGAGATGGAAGTCTCTGTGACCCCTGTATGTTTCAATACACTCAGGCATAATTTGTGCCCCAGTATGTGGTCTCTTTTTCAGATAAATGCCACATGTACTTGAAAAGAATGTGCTTTAAAAAATTGTGTGTTTCCCACTGGCTTGGCAGTTCAAATCCGGCAGCACCTCTCCAGGAGCAAGGGTGGGCCTCCCACTCCCACCAAAGGGCAGTGATGCCTAAAAAACAAACAAAAAAAGACAAAAACAAAAAATTGTGTGTAGAACTCTAAATATGTCTATCAGGTTGATTTGCCTAATTGTAGAATTTAGCTCTGTAGCTTCCTGTTGAGCTTCTTTCCCTTCGATCTATATTTCTTGGAGAGCAGTATATTGAAGTCACTTACTGTGATAATTGGAACTATGATTTTTCTTCATCCTTTGAAAGATTTGATAGATGAATTTCATGTGTCCTTCATTTGGAGACTATATAATTATTATGCTCACTGACTCTTGATCTACTGAGGATTATACAGTGCCCATTCTTTTATCTTGCTATGTCCTGTACCTTGAGATCAATTTTTTTCAGAGATTAGAATGGCAATTTCCATTTTTTAAAAATTGCCTTTTGCTTGGTATACTTTTTTCCAGTCTTTGATTCTTGACCTATTTTTGTCCATGAGCTTCAGACAAATCTCTTGCAGACTATAGTTTGATTGATTTGTTTCCTAATTCAGGATGCAAGCATTTGTCTCTTAGTGAGTGAATTCGAATCATTTATGTTCAGAGTTATTACATTCATCTGTGGATTCTTTGCTGTAATTTTTTACCTTATATGCTAGATATCCACCTAACTCCTGATTTAGCAGTGTTGTGTGTGTGTGTGTGTGTGTGTGCAGGCGCGCACGTATAATTCATTATTGCCTTTTTCGCCATTTGGTCAATGTCATCTTGGGGTTTGTTTTTAGAGTGTTGACACCTTCATAGTGTTGCACTATGTGGTAGACTCACGTTAGTCCTTTGTCCAAGGTGAGTTGGTGTTGTTTGATTTTGTTTTGAATGCATTTGGTGAATTTTTCCCTGTCTGGGAAAATTTCTTATATCTCGGGCAATTTTGATGGGTAGTTTGGCAGGATAGAGGCTTCCTGAGTTGCCAATATTCTCTTTCAACTTTCAGAAGGTTTACTCCACTTTCTTCTCTTCTTCATGGTTTCTGCTGATAAATCTGAGCATGTTCTTATCTGAGTAACTTTAGAGGTGATTGATTTTTTTTTCTAGCTGCTCTTATGGTTTTCTCTTTTTCCTCAAAGTTGGATAATCTGACCATAATATGCCAAGTTGTATTCTCCTTGCGGTTCAGTCTAATTGGTACCTTCTCTTCTTCCTAGATGGTTGCCTGATTCTCATTCCTTAATTGTGGATGGTTTTACAAAGGGATTCCAAATTTAGCTTGATTTCTTCGTTCACTCTTGTTTTGGTATCCAAATTAATAGAATGTTGTTCCTCTTCCTGGTATCACTCAGCGTTCAGTTTTCTTCAACTTCTTCTAAGAGTATCATTCGGTCCAGGTCCTCCTTTGACATTGCCTTCTGTTTATCTTGCTTTCTTGTAGAAGTCATTGATGTGGTTTGTTGACTGTATGCCATTTTGATGGAGCTTAGCACCTTTATCTTAGGAGTCCAGGATTTCTGAGTCATTCCTCTTGGAGCCTAGAAAGAATGAGCCTAAGGGTTGTCTGTAGATTAGCTGTGCTGCACGATCAGACTGCTTCTCTAGCCCACTAGGGCTTTACTTTCTCCCAAAGCAGCAATGACTACTATCTGCAGGGCAGGTCAGATTGTCCTCTCAGGTAGTGCGGGAAGTGAATGTGTTGCTCTGCAGACTGATCCCATGGGAAGCTGCAATAGTGTGGGGGGCTGGAGGCAGCCTGGAGCTGCAGGCAGTGGCTGGCAGCGGTAAGAAAGGCAGGGCAGCCACAGGGGCTCAGTTGGCTAGCAAGAGCTGCTGTGCCAGGGCTGGCTGGTGAGGAAACTCTAGGTGGCCACTACTCGAAAGCTGTGTATGGTGGGCAGGCCCCAGCAGCATCAGAATGATGTGGATGGCAGGTAGTGGACTGAAAAGGCAGGATTGCTGCAGATGGCAGGGGTGGCAGTGGAGGGAAGCCAAAGTAGCATGGGTGGTTGCTAATGATTTTCTTTATTAAAGAAATAATTGGCATGCATCGATCTATAATGTAATTAAAATTTGAATTATATTTTATTTGTAATTGTGAGTTAGATGAATAAAAATGCTTTCAGACAGAATTAACTTATTCTGATCAGGTATCTAACAGTGTATCAAGAAGATCACACGTTATTAACAATAAGATTTGATATCATGCTTCTTAAAATTCTGTATTTTTACTACCAGCAAAACCAAACGTGCGAGTTTTCAGGAAAAGATTTCTTGTTTTTCTTTTTTTAAAACATTTTTCTTACATTTCTCATCCCTAAAATTTCCTGATTTTTCTGCCAGTGATCTGCCTACTGTCCAGGACACGGAAAGTCATGCCACTGTTATTTTACCAATGAGCAGGGTGAACCATGATGGTCTGATGTCAATCCCAGAATATCAAAAGATAAACTTGGACATGGAATCCAAAAATCTGCATCTTAACGTTAGCCAGTGAACACCATAATATCAAATCAGCATATTGTCTCTTATATTGCTGAAAGATGAGCCTTTCAAATTGGAAGTCACTCCACATAGAAACTGATCACAACAATGGACTCAGTCATGCCAACAATCATGAATTTGACCCAAGACCTGGTGCTTTGCCCACGTGTACTTCATTTGCCCTTATTTGTGGCTGCTTGATGACAACTAGCAGCAGGAATAGCTTGAAAGGTAATATTTGAATTTATGACAAAGCTCAGCCTGCTCTTTTCCACAAATAACTCCACAGAAAATCTATGAGAGTTATGTTTTGTATTTAAACATTAATTAGAAAATGTATTTTTGACTTTCTCTTAGAACACTGTATCATGGAGAGCATTGGGAATTATTTAATATCGGTACAAATTGCTTACCTAGACATTAAAATAATGCCAAAGGAGAAAATATATCACCTATTTCTGGGCATAAAAAGCCAAAGACCTGAGTAGAAAAATAAAAGGGCATATTCAGAAGGCAAAGCCTAATACTAGAATGAAATATGCAGTCTTAGAAATAGGTAACTGAAAGGGATGAACACGTTCAGTGTATCATAAACGGAAAGAACTAAAAGAAAATTCAAGATTTATGTTTCCTTCTTAAAAGATTCTCAGTCTACTTATTTGTCTGTATGCTGAGCGAATCATCAGAGAAGCTGCCTTATATGAAGAAGCCTATGGCATCAGGATTGATATTCAACTTGAAGTATGCAGATGACAAAATCTTGCTTACAGACAGTGAGGAGGAACTGAAGCATTTCCTGATGAAATCAACAATTTCAAATGTTGAGATGCATTGTAAATCAATGTAGAGAAGACCAAAGTCCTCACAACTGGATCAATAGGAAGACTTTTGACAGAATACCATTTGGTTCATGGCTTGAAGATTTGACATGGCTTGGAAAGAATGGAGGGAAAATGCCACACACAAACAGCACTCGTCCTTCTCAGGATAACAGCATGATGTTCATTGAGTAGGCTGGGCAGAAATAAGAGTAGGGAGGTAGTAATCATTGTTATGAACTCCTACTTTTAGGTTTCTTTTTTTAAGTTTAAAAGACTCTGTCTTTCTATTTGCTCATATGCAAGAACTACGTTCTGTGGTAGGTTTTTGTCCGTTGTTTTTGTTTTCCTCATTTGTGAAAAACCTGGCTTCTGGAGTGAGACACCAATTAGTGGTTGAAGGTTTGTAGATGCATAAGTTATATATATGTAACAGGTTTGTAGATGTATAAGTTATATATCATGCAAGTCAATATTTCAGTTATATAAAAATACAATAAATTTTAGAACCTTTTTTTCTTTTCTGTGCTCATTTTTTCAGCTCCTATTTTCCCACAAACGTACCTTCTCTGACCTTAGTAAACTAGTAATCTAGTTACTGTTTCTATATATTTACCAATGCTGGGCTTTTTTAGACAGAAAAGCATACAAAAACAAGCAAGCAAGCAAACAAAAACAACTTGACGAAATAAATCAGAGAAAAACTCAAACAAAAGAAAGCAGACAATATAAAAAAATGGAATCAAATTAAAAATGGTCATTTTGACATAACTACCATTGTGGTGGCAAACTTTCAAGTCAGGTCTTTGGCATCAAACCCAGTGTGATTTGGGGAATGATAATCTTAAAAGGTCTATGATATAAGAAGCTTTTGTGCAAAACTCTCATTGTATTTTTGCGAAGATATTTCCCTAGCCTCAAAACCCAATCTCCAGACATCATTGCTCTCATTTTCATTAACATGCATACTTCCCAATAATACTTAGGAGGCAGCGAAGAACATATGCTCTTTTTTTCTAAAGGCATCCATAAACTGTTCAATTGTTCCTGGTTTTTATATTACTATATAGAATTTCTAAAAATCTAATTAGCTTAAGCATAGTGTTACCATATGTTGCAGCAATTCCACTCCTAAATTTATGCCTGAGATAAGTGATAACACACATGCATGCAAAAACTTGTACACAAATGTGTGTAGCAACATTAATTATTGTTATTGCTGTGGTTAGTTGCCATGGAGTTGGTTCTGACCCATAGTGACCTCTATGTACAACAGAAGGGAACACTGCACAGTGCTGCATTACTTACAGCAAGAAAAGTAGAAACAGTGTAGATGTTCATCAACTGAATAGTTAAATGAAAGGTGGTATAACCTTACAATGGAAAATTATTTGACAATGAAAAGAATGCTGTGCAGTAAACAGCATGGAGATGGCCAGATCTGTCTGGCTTCTTTATCGTCAGGAGGCAAGCGTCAGACAAACATCCTTGCTGCATCCTTTTTGTACCTATTCAGACACCATTCTATAGCTCTGTTGTGTTTGAGAATTCATGTCACTGGCCACAGAGAATTCATAGACAATATTCAGATCAAGACTGTTTAATAGGAAGTCAACAGGTTACCACTGGACAAGTTCAGCGAATGATTAGGATACAGTCGTTGGTCACCTCAGCTGACAGTCAAGTTTTTCTTTGTGCTTCTCAGTCTCTCAGCCTCATGATTGCTAAGTCTCTGGTCCTCAGTCTCTCAGATTCATAATCCACTGGCCTTTGCCTTCATAGGCCAGGAAGGCAGTCCACCTGTCTTTCTATCCCGCAGTTCCATGGTCTCAGGCCAGAGGAGAAGCCACCCCATAGTACTCCTACTCCAAAGATAAGTATAAATGTACATAACAAGCCCACTCGATCATGTCAAAATTAGCACAGAGGTATAAGCAGCAATAGGGTTCATTGTTAAGTAGGACTGGTGGATAATTAATGCATCTGAATTATGTGTTAATGAGTCATATTTTATATACCATGGGTTGCCAGAAGAAAAAAAACAATTCTTCAGAAGAAGTACAACAATGTTTATTAAAAGTGTGTGGCAAGACTGTATCTCATATTGCATGCATATTTTCAGAAAAAACCAGTCCCTTGAGAAAGACATCACCCTTTGAAAAGTAGGTGAGTAAAAAAGAGGAAGAAGCTTAGAATTATGGATTAACCTATTGATTGTAAAAATTAACTCACATTGCAAGGCTTTTGAGAATGTCACACGACCATGTAATATTTCATTCTGGTGTTCAGAAGATCATTGTGACTCAGAATGGATAGCATGGCACTTTGCTGTATGCTGCTTATGTCTCAAAAAAGAGAAATAAACAACCCCAAACATTTCCTCTTCCCTTGCAAGTTCTTTGCTGCCTTCTCTGTGACTCTGAGGATCACACCATTTGTGTTAGTCCTGGTAAACTAGAGAAACACCCGCCCCCCCCTCCCAAATACACATTTGATCTAAAGGCTAATTGTACGTTAAACAAGTATCCCAACTCTTGTCCAGTCCAAGCCCATAATTCTGATATTAGCTCATAGGTCCGAAGCCCGATCTATAAAGTCCTCTTTACACTCAGGAAGCACACAATGACACAGAATGCGGGATAACACAAGTCAGTTTTTAGAAAGACTTTGGATCCAGTGGTGTTGTAAGCATCTCAGTGCTGACCCGGGTCTCCTTGTGGCTTCTCTGGATTCAGAAATGTGATTGCATCACAATAAATGCATATGGCTTGTCCATCTCAGAGCACTAGTGTAGTTTCATGTGTCTTGTCAGCTGCAGTATCTCCCAGGAAGTGACCAGAATGAGAGAGACGTGCCTCCTGCTTCAAAGGAAGAAGTACAGGATTTCCCAGAATTCTTCGGAAAAGGACATGCACACACAGAGGCCTGATTGGCTATGATCTGATTGACAGGCTAGACTCCACCCCTACATTATTAATCCTCAAACTGACAAATGATTATATAACCACCACACCAGTATGAGTTGCCCTCCTGATCCCCCCCCCCCCCCAAAATGTATAGCTCCCACAGGGGCAGTTCTACTTTGCCGGATAGCTTCTTTATGAGTCACTGTCCACTGGATAGCAGTGGGTTTTTGAGTTATAGCATACTGAGTTGTGCTGCCACCCTTATTTTAACCCAAGCTTTTATTTTCTCCAGACAATGGGAAGTTCATTTACATGGTATAAACAAATACATTGCCTCCCATTCTTCTGTATAGAATGTTGATGGCTCTGCTTATCACACTGCAAGAGTATGTATGGGATGTTGATGGCTCTGCTTGTTAAAGGAAATTCATGGCCAGGGTGGTCACAGGCAATTCTTATCAGCAGAATCTCCAAGTCAGATAGATGGGGCCTGAAGCTATACATTTTATGAGAGCAGAAAACCTCATTTTTCTCCTGAGGAGTGCTTGGCGGGTTTCACTCTGTCCCCTGTGTTAGCAACCAACCTCTAGCCAGATGCTAATTGGGTCTTCTTCTTTCAGAATATTCTCAAATCACTTGCATCTGCTCCATTAAAACGGTGTTTCTTAGAAAAATGTACACCATTGGTTGATCTCCCTTTAGTTTTGTTAGCTGTTATCTTCATTGATCTTCCCTTCACTTATACCCTGCTGAGACCCATGGGGAAGCCCCAAGGGGTAGTGGGTTGCATGCTGGTATCATACCTGTGAGGTAACATGTGAGGTGAGCAGTTTAAAAGCCCCAGTAAAAGAGGCTTTCTCTTCCAAGAAAGCTTATTCTTGGGAAGCCCAGGGGTGCCCTGTCCTATAGGGGTGCTCGCAGCACAATTACAGTGCATGGCAGGGAGTTTGCTGATGTTGTTTCTAACTGCCATGTGTAATTCATCGCTCTTACTGATTTTTATCTGTCCATGATTTTTCTCCTTAGCATGATTGTTATATTACCATGTAGGAATATATGATACATTCCTATCTGTGTATAATTTTAAAAAGTGAATATGCATTTTCTTTAATTCTATCTATACTACTTACCGCCTCAAAATTTCTAATTGCATACCTATACCAAAGAAAATGGAGAGTTTGAAAGAAATTGCAGAATGTAATTTTTTTGTTATCTAAAGATTCTTTATTTGATATTTCTGTCTAGATCTTAACAAGGTGGACATTCCACAACAAGACTTGTTGATGTTATTTATGATGTCATGTATGTGACAGTCATCCACACTGCATCCCACAGACATATCACTCCCTAGTATCTCCTTAAACACTTCCAGAGTTCTCCGACTAAGTATCAGTGTTCCATCTGAGTAGCAGCTTAACGTGTTTCTGTTACTCTTTGCCCCTGTACTATACCTTTAGAACTTGGGCCTATGTGTTCTGAATGGTCATTTCACTGTCAACTCTAATCCCTTCCAATCACTGATAGCCTTGGCAATGCCATCAACCTTCTTTTGGGAGACCAACCCAGAAGACTGATCCTGGAGACTAGAGTGGATGCAGCAGTGACTTCCCACAACTAAATCTCGAGACTCCAATGTTCATGTAAGTGGGAGCAAATCACCAGAAATCAGTTTGGAATCCCTGTTGCTATTGGTGGTTGTGAAGAGATCAAAATTCTGAAAAGATCTAATAGACACAATTTCTTAGAAAACAAGCTGAACAAACTACTCTTTTTTTCTCAGAAACAAACTAAAAAGAATTTATGTAAAGTTGCCTGTCAAAACAGAAGACTAACAAAATGATACATTTTTATTTAGCCTGCCACAATTATAATTATCAGTACAAATATTCCCAGAAATATACTGCTCTGAAAGATTCTATAATATATTTAAGAAGAGGCACAAAACACTAGACAATGTTTATATCTTTATGCATGTACAGGGAAATGCAGCAAATAGACAATAATTATCCATATTTTCAGTATAAAAATGCTTTATTTTATAGTTATGCTCATATTTGCTTCACATCTATGAGCTAATGCTTTAAGTGGTATTAATTATATATTAAAATATTTCATTTTATATTATATTGTCTACTGGTAATTTAAAGGGCAATCAGTGCTCATATAACCTTGAAATATGATTCTAAGGAGTGCTTTTTTAGGAGACATATTTTATAATTGTAGCTTATTGCATTATGCAAGTTTCTACTGAACCAAGTGCTGTATTTGTTTTGTGCTTTTGCCTTTTCATGGAGTTGGTGCATTTCATTGACTACTGAGGTCATGTTCTGGTTCAATCCAAGTACACTCCTTTGCCCTTAGCCCGGATCTTAGGCTGCTATTAATAGTGTCAGCTCTGGTTAACATTTACATCAGAGTTGAGAAGAGATATGATAGTAAAGTGCAATTTAAAGTCTGCTAAAATGCTGCTGACAACAATTATAGTGGGGCACTGGTGCATTTTCCATTCATTTCAATGGGTCAGATGAACAAGCCTGATGCCACATTATTATGAAAGATGGATCCAACTGCCAGTCCTCATTATTGCTAAAGCAGTACTATCTCTAAGAGGCCTTGCTAAGAATGAACAAATCTATTGCTAACTAGTAGTTTAAATGTATGTAATTATTGGATCTTTTTTTTTTTTTTGGTAGAAAGCACTCTGTGGGTTCTGTCAATCAAGAGACAATTTTTAATTTTACCCTGTTATGGTTTGTTTTTCTTTGTAAATAACAACCTTTCATTTCAAAAGCTTTTTGAGCAGTTAAGCCTGTTTCATTAAAAAACAAAACAACTCACATACACACACGCAATGCACTAACCTAAAGGAGGGACTCTGTAAATCGTGCCCACGTTTAGGCAACTCATCTCCATATTAATTAATACAAATAGAATGACCTAAAGTCACACATGGTACAGGAGATAAGAGCTTAGCTTGTTGTTGTTGTTTTCCTAGTCCAGTTTAATTTGGTGCTGTTTATCTTCTAGAACACAGATAAAAATTGCATATAATAATCCAGTTTATTCCTGCACAATAGAAGCAAAAATCACCTGATTAGGTTATTATTTCTAAGAGCGAGAACATCCCCTGCTTGTTACTTCAGAAGAATTGTGTATGTTTTATAAAGCAAGACAAGATTGGAAGTTTTGTTTAAATAAAGATAACTTTCTAATATAAGAATCCATAATCTGGCCATCCATTATCAAAGAACAGTCTCATTTTATTCACTATTAAAGGACTATAAATATTCTAAAGCATAAAAACTCTTATGAGACTATGATAAATGAATTTTAATGTTAGGTCATATATAGTACATGATACTTGTTTTGGCACTGTAAATTTTCAGCTTGGGTTTTATGGTATGCTTTTAACTATTGCTATCGCTCAGAACCAAATGCATTTGCTTTATTGCATCCTAAATGTTTTGATTTTGTAAAGATCAAAATGATGACAAGTTGTCAAGCCTTGTTATCTCTTTCATGACATTATATTAATCTTGGCAATCAGAACTTAATTTAGAATATTGAGCTCTCAACCATTTATGAACTCATCTTAGTAATTGTGGTAGTAGTTGTCTGACGCCAAGTGAAGAAAGGAAAAAATGACTTTTTCTTCAAATCTTTTGCTGTTGTTACCTGCCATTTACTCAGTTCCTTTGCACAGTGACCCTCGGTAAAACCAAAGCAAGCAAACTCGTCCTGTCCTGTGTCATCCTCACCATTGTTGTAAAGCTTGAGCGGAGTGGCAGGCATGAGGTCAATATATCTGGTCGGGGGTCTTACTCTTTTGTGCTGCTCTCTCCTTTCCCAAGCTTTATGTTTTTCTCCAGGAAGTGGTCTCCTAACAGCATGTGCAAAGTACATGAGTCTAAGTATGGTAGTTACATAATGTCATGTCCACTTGATAAATAAGTGGAGGAATGGAGTCAAGGGTAGCCTGTCAATCAGGTCACAGCCTTCTGATGCCACTTTGTGGTCTCATGAGGATTCTGGAACCTTCCTCTCTTTTGCCTGGGAATTAGGCCACATAGCTCTCTGCATCACCTTCCTGTTGATGAGTCACTTCTAGGCATACTGATGGCCTCCAGAATCCTTTTTGATCCTCCCTCTGCTACTGTATCCACAAGACTATATTCACCAGCCTGTGATCTTCCTGCATTCTGCACCATTACATATAGCTGGGAGTTTGCAGAGGGGTTTATGGACTAGTGTCAGATTCATGGACTAATATTGTATGGATGAATTTGATCTAGACAGGATGGAACGTTTTCTCAATATACAATTTCTCTTTGATATAAAACTCTCTCTTACATGTATATGAGTGTCTTTGGATTGCTTCTCTGGTCAGCCTGTGCTAACACACTAAGTCTCATCATCCTTGCTTTTAAGAACCCCTCTAGCTGTACTTCTTTCACCATGATAAATTAGTATTTTTTTTTGAGGGTAGGCATCGAAGTGGGGAGGAAGGTCAGTGTTCCTTCAATATTCTTGGCCAACATCACAACTCAAATTCATTGATTCTTCTTTGGTGTGCTTTATTCAAAATCCAAAACTTTCATATGCCTATCAGGCAATTGAAAATATCATGACTTGTATCAGGCACACCTTAGTCCACTCTGTTTTTCAAATTGATATGAGATTAGTAACATCTTTCTAGTATTCTCTGCTTTTGATCAAGATTCATTTGACCTCAGCAGTGTTACATGACTCCTCCTGACGCTGGTCTACATTTGTGGCAACTTCCTCTCAATGCACTTTTGGAACTGTTTTTGGATGATCGTGAGCAAAATATTACTTGCATGTGATATTAATGACATTGTGCATTACCAGTTCAGCTCTGACTTTTTCCTTCAGTATCATTGGTTGTTGCTCATATGTTATCTCCTGAAAAGGTTCTGTGCCAACTACCTTTTTGGCATAGGGTTTCTGTGTTTTCTGCCCATCTTCCTTTGATAATTCCCACATCTTTCAATAATTGACCCATAGAATCTTTCAGTATTTCAACTCAAGGCTTGAATTTTTTTCTTGAATTCTTTTAAGAAAGTTTAAATTATGCTGAGCATGTTCTTCTTTTTGTTTTTTTAACCCTAGGTCTTTATAAATTTAATTATATTTGTCTATATGAGTTTCTTTGTGAAATTTTCTGTTCCTCTCTTTTACTTCATATATATATATTTTTTTCATTTGTCTTAGCTATTTTATGAGTGCGAGAAAATTTCAGAGTCCCTTCTGGTATCTACTTTTGTCTTTTCTTTTATTCCTGTGTTAGTTTTCCAACTTTTTGTTTTCTTCATTTTTGATGTCTGGACACTCTTCCAACATTACAGCAATACACAAACCACTATATACAACAGATAGACAAAGGATGGTTAAATCCTTTACAATAATCTAATGGGAAGGCTCTGATCACCATTAGAAGGTCAAACTTCTGCAAGGACTTAAAGCAGACTTTAACACATAATTGATGCATTCATGTTTGTTTTGCTTTAAATAACATTTTGTTAGCTAATAATTTAAAGATTTTGGTGATCCCTTTCCACTATATTCCTATGATTTCACTGTTTTTCCCTTATGCATATTTTGAATAATTTAGCACATGAATAAACACTTCAGAAGTATGCTGAATTCTCACCTTAACATCCACTAAATTCCTTACAAATTATTGATTGTGGAAAACAATCATCCTTTTAGGAAAACAGCAATGAGATGATGTGCTAGACAGGGTTCTTTATAGAAACAAAACCAGAACACTTATGATTTTATAGATTATAGATATAGATAAATACACATAGCTCAAAGAAATATAATAGTTAATTAGTCCACACAGCAGTACAGAGGACTCAGTTCAACTCACTTCTATGAAAAAGTTAATTTACTGGAAGTCCTTCAACTCACTGGGTCCAAGGTCAAGGAAGCAGACAGCTAAATCTTCTGTGCAGCAGTGCAGGAAGTCTAGCCACAGGCAGCAAACAGCAAGGCAGATCACCAACAGTCAGCCAGATGACAGGATCTGACAGTGCCCAGCTCAAGCGTGGTGAGGCAGGTTTCCAATGAAATTTAAGGTATAGTGACAAAGGAAATGGGTTGGGCATCCTAGTCGTGTTGATCACAAGTGGAGAGAGAGAACTAGCTAAGGCAGGGGCACAGTAGTCCAGTCACCAGAGAGCAAGAGATAGAAAGGTGAGGCTCCTCGAGCCACTTGTCTCTTTGCCCTTCAATCAAACTGCGGTCTTATAAATCTCACATGTTCTTACTAGTCAAGTGGGCACAATAAGCTTACCCATCACACATGGCACAATAAAAAATATGTTGTGTTTTATTGAGTTATAGTGAAAGTAAATTTTATAGGGTTATAATTTGTATCTTGTTATTAAAATAATACTAGTTCCAACTTTCTAATATTCACTCCACTATTAAAAATGAAGAGAAGCTACTTATCAGTCATGAATTTGTACTTTTTTTATAATAACAACATACAACGTCCCATTACAAAGAAATACAAGTAATGAATTTTCTCTGTATTTTCTTTTTTTATAATTTAACGTAGTTTTTTTATATAGCTTATTCTCCTTTTTTAAAGCATCAGAGTGCATACACATATAGATGTCTCTATGTGGCACACATATTTATGAGTCACAAATATTCTATTATTAGCCAAAAGGTTAGCTCCAATGCACACAACCCGGCACATCAGAAGACAGGTCTGGTGTTCTCCTTTAGAAAGATCCTTTCTTGAGAACTGGCTCTGCACACGAATCACTCTGAGTCCGAGTCCAGTTCATAGTGTACTAAGCAATGACAGTAATCCCTGGGGATCGGTGTAGAGCAAAGGCTAATAACAACCCTTGAGGACAAAGTGGAACTGCCTTTGAGGATTTCCAACCTTTCAATATCTATGTGAAATAAATTATTCTCTCATGGAATACTTGGTAGTGTTGGAGTAACTGATAGTTTTGTACTACAGATCTTGTGGTTCGTAGTCCAATTTGTACCCCCTGGTGCCATGAGGGCTAGCTGGAAGTATGATGTGACCCATCTGTGAGAGTAGGAGCGAGAGCTAGAGAGAAGAAGTAACTATTTGCTAGATATCCAAGGCAAAATATCGACTGAATAGCTAAATATGTAATAGTTCAGCCATAAGGACACACATATTATGTACTTGAATATATTTTATTTATAAAAGAAATATACCATGTTTTATATTATAATTTCTAATACATTCATTATAGTATATAACGTAAGGAAGCAAAAATGGTATGAAGACATAAATTTCTGTTTATCGCTATACTATTACTTATTTAGTTATAAATTATTACTTATTTGTATACAAATAAACATATGAATAACTACATATCCAGTAGAAAATAGTGCTTGGTGCCGTGAATGGTTTCTGACTCATAGTGACCTGAGTGGGACAAAAGGAAGCATTGGAGTGGTTGTTGCAGCCACTGTCAATCCCTCTCTTAGGTGGTTGTCCTTCTTTGCTATCTTTCTGTTTCACTAAGCATGATGTCTTTTCTGGAACCTGAGCTCTCCTGGAGACATATCCAAAGTAAGCGAGACAAAGTCTTTCTTTTCTTGCCATGGCGTTATTTCTTCCAAGACATATTGG
Source organism: Nesogale talazaci (assembly GCA_004026705.1). Classification (NCBI taxonomy): domain Eukaryota; kingdom Metazoa; phylum Chordata; class Mammalia; order Afrosoricida; family Tenrecidae; genus Nesogale; species Nesogale talazaci. The sequence goes on along the minus strand of PVJH01000535.1, from coordinate 53,971 downwards.
GTTGTTCTTTTGGCAGTACATGACCCCTTTAATATTCAATATGCTTTGTCAACACCATAATACAAATGCATCAACTCTTCTTCAGTCTTCCTTATTTGATGTTCAACTTGCACATTCATAGAAAGCAATTGAAAAGACCATGATTTGGGTTAGGCGCAGCTTCTTTTTCAAATAACATCTGCTCTTCAATACATTTAAAGAGATTTAGGTGTCTCTTACATTCTTGACTGCAGCTTCCATCAGCCTGAGAAAACAGGCTTAGGAAGAAGCTTAAGCAAGTGAACAGTCTTGAAAACCTCCTGGGCTAGTTCACCTCTTCATGTCTGAGCTTTTCAAGGGTGTCATTCTTTGAGGAAGCAGACGAACACATCGACAGGTTGGTGTTTAAACCACTTTGCTTGGCAACCAAGTACCTAACTATTGGCATATACACGCAGATACATGAAATAATCCTTTTCCTCACCTTTTAAGAGGCTATATATCTTCTCCCTGTCACATTATATAGATGAGTTCTTCATCTTTACCCAAGAATTATGTTACTGCTGTTAGGCACAGTCGAGTCAGGCCTGACCGATTGCGACTTTATGCACAATAGGACATAACTCCCCCGGGTCCTCCCCCCTCCACTCCCCCCAGGATTGCTGTTCTTTTTGAGCCCATCAATGAAGCCATGATGTGAATCCATATCATTGAGGACTTTTCTCTTTTTCAACAATCCTCTATTGTATTGATCATGATGTCCTTTGCTGAGGAGGGTTCTCCTGATAACTTGTCTGAAATATATGATAGGAATTCTCACTACTCCCTTCAAAGGGGCATCTGACATTTTCATGCTATTAAATTGTAAGCTGTCTTATACATTTAGTCAGATAAACAAGCACAAAATTTCATCACTGACCCACAGACCATAGCTTGTGCTTATGACAGTAATTTAGATGATATTATTGTCGCCTGTGCCTAACAGCAATAACACAATAAGTTTCATTTTTTTTCCATGGTTCTTTGGAACTATCCAAAGGGTGTCTACTTGTCTACTTAGTTTGTGATACATATCAAATACTTATAGTTTTAGCATGTTGGCAAACTTGGAAGTCATATATATTTAAAATTATCTTGTTTATTTTTATGTGAAGGACTTTGATTATAACCCTGTAAGATAGTTTACTGTTATTACCTGTCTGTAGAAATCAGTTACTCTAAATGATGCATCTTCAATATACCTTACATTAGGAACGTCATTGTATAGAAGTGATTGCCAATAATTATCCAAGATAACAACTTTGACTTGGTTATTTTATTATATAAAAGCTGAAATAAAAAAAATCATATAAGAAGGAAATCTAATATTTCCAGTTCCTTTAAGACTGTAAGTGGTAAAATATAATATTCAAAATCAGTTTTAAAGCATGAGCTATTCAACATTATATATGCTACTGATCCTGTAAAGAAGCCACTGTTTGTGTTTGGCAGGCATGAGTGTAAGCACGGAGATTTTACTTGATGCTGGTAAAAGTCAAACCTCTTGACCTCTGTTCTTCTCATAGGACCTCAGCCAAAGAACTTCAGATCCACCTTGTCAGCCCAGTTCATCAGAATCAATTTCAACCTTCAATCATTTAGTAATGCTTTCAGAATTCAGTAAAAACTGTTGCTTCTGCTATAAATTCTACTTGCATCTTGCTTTGGAAATTAGAACTCAGATGAGCCTCTGAAGCATTTTCTGACTTTTGACTAAAGAATGCTTTGATGCTCTTCATGTGCTCTGCCCAAGGAAGCATGACTGAGAGTTCCTTTAAAATCACTATCTTTTTTAGATAATTAAATTTGTAAAATATATGGAAGTTTTGGTTGTTAAGGCATTTATTATATATGTTTCTATCTGGTTTTTCATAAACTATTATTTTTATGCTATGTTTTTATTTATTTTTTTTGATTTGACATAATTGATTCAGACAGGTACCTGGTTCCTTTTGAAAGGCAATGCATGGAGTTTTCTTTGAGGTGTTGTTTCATGGAGACATAAAATAGGTTATTGCATGTGTTTAGTGTTACTGACCAAGTACTACCAGAAAAGAGAATGGCACGTACAAAATCATGAGTACTTGCAATGCTGTCATTTAAACTATAGTTTCATTTATTTTCTTATGCTATATTATAAAGATTCTTTTTTGTTGTAAATCTTCCCCCCCAAGTACTTCTCATTTGCTTTTCAGTTGAGGTGGCAGGTGATATTTTATTCCATACTATACATTTTTTTAAAGTTTCCTAAAATAATGGTGGTTGCCAGAAATAGTGTTTTTTTAAATAAATCATTTTATTGGGGCTCATACAACTCCCATCACAATCATACATACATCAGTTGTATGCAGGCCACATTTGCACACCTGTTGCCATAAACACTCTTAAAACATCCTCCTTCTACATAGGCCCCCAGTACCAGCTCTCCATATTTCAACCCCCTTCTCCCTCACCCTCCCCCATGAACTCTTAATAATTTACAAATTGGAATTACTTTTTCATCTCATACACTATCCAATGTGTCCCTTCAGTCACTTCCCCATTGTCTGTACCCCAGAAAGGAGGCTACATGTAGATCCCTGACACCAATTCCTCCTTTCCATTCCACCATGTCTCCACTCTCCCAGTATCACCACTCCCACCTCTAGCCCTGAAGGATCATCTGTCTTAAATTCCCCATGTTGGGTGTTAATGTCTTTAGTTAATATTGCTATAAAACAATTTAAGTTAGATAATGAAAGTGAAAGAGAAAAACCTGCTTATAAAAATGTTACAGGAGCTGCTGGTATGGGTCCATCTAGTAATCCTCTATATGACAAAGTTTATGATAGTTCTGGAGTTGAATCTTCCTCTTCTTAATCAGATTCCTCCTCTGAAGAGAAGAATAAATTTTCCATATCAGAAATAGTGTTTTAAAATACTTTTTTACATCTGATTGCTATTTTTCATTATATAGTTCCTATAGCCATCAGTTACAATTTGGGCTGCTATTATGGCTACAATGTAAGGTCAGCTGTTCCAATCCCCCAGGAGAAAAATGAAACTCTTTGTTTCTGGAAAAACTTGTTCGTTAAGTGCCACCTCACTGTTCTGAGTGATGGTGCAAATATCCTGTGCCACCGTCACAATGCTTGTTATGTTTGAGTCCGTTGTTGCAGCCTCGGAAACAACCCACCTTGTGGAGATCTTTTCTTTCTTTCTTTCTTTCTTCTTTTTTTTTTTTTGGTGGGGGGAGCATCACTGCCCTCTGGTGGGAGTGGGAGGCCCAGCCTTGCTCCTGGAGAGCTGCTGCTGGATTTGAACTGCCAAGCCAGTGGGCCACAGTCCTGCACTCAACCACTACGCCACCGGGGGCTCAGCCTGTGGAGATTTTCATTTTCTTTTTTGTTACCCTACTTTGCTAAGTAGCTTGCCCTTTTCTAGAGACAGCAAACGTTTGCAGCGTCAGCAACCTAGAGGGGCAGATCTGTTCTGTTTTGAAGTGTCACTCCGAGTCAGAAGCAACTGGATGGCAGTCAGTTGAGATTTGGTATTTTGAAATCTACAGGAACATAACATCGAGATAATAAACATAACCACCAAATTAGAAAAGCTTAAACAAAACACACAGTTGAGACAGAGCTGTTTCCACTTCCTGGTGACTCCATGTATATCACAATAGAACGATGTTCCATAGAGTTTGCAATGCCTGTTTTTAGAAAAGATTACCAGCCCTTTCTTCAGAAGCTTCTGTGAAAGAGCCAGACACAAGTTTTTACCTAGGATCTATGCACTTACAGAGGACCATCAGGTTCTCGCACTCGTACCTGGTTTCAACCGCTGTCCTGGAGTCAATTCTCACTCACAGCGATGATCCGATAGGAAAGAGGAGACCTGATCTTGTGCGTTTCCAAGACAGCCGATCCTTATGAGAATAATAAGCCTCATCTTTCGCCCACGGAAAACCTGTGGGTTTTGAACTGCTGATCTTGTCATGAGTAGGTGAATCTGAAACTCGGTATATCACATTGAAACATTTAAAAAAATAGTTATAGTTCTTGCAAAGTAGGGAATTGTATAGCAGGATAAAAAAATTGAAATACCATCCAAAGCTATTTTAGATAAATAGTGTGGGTTAGGATTATTTTAAAATGCATGTCCTAAAAAGTAGATTTTCCATAAAGTAATGCAGTACAATAAATATTAAAAACTACATCTGCAGAACAGTATAACGATAATATAAATTTAGAATATGGTGTGTTAAGTAAACATTTTACCTAAAAAAATTAAACTTTTAAAATGTACTTTTTGATTTAATAATATAACTTAAATTATAAAAATTTTACATGGATAACATTGGAAATCACAAATAATTTTCCAATATGCATCTACATTTTCAGATCAAGGTAAATTAATCATATGAAGACCAATTTGTAATATGATAAAATAATTAGTGAATTTTGAAAGCAATGTGTTATTATTATTGTGTTTTATCCTCTTATTGTTTATTTCCTGAATACCTGAAAAATCTTTGTTAAACTTTTCTATTTATTTGAAATAAATTTGGTTCAGTTCATAAACACAGAAATGCATGTTTATTTCTTTCCTCTCAAGAGAGATGAATATATACTAATCACATAACTAGTACCAGTTGGAGAAGTGAATTTATTATCAAGTCATCCCATGTAATTATTTTTTATAATAGAAGAAATCAGTGGCCTAACTTCCAAAGGCTCAATCAATAAAATCTACATATTTTTAATATTTTAGCTAGATTTTAATCCACAACAAATTCATATATGTAGACTTTTAGTCTATATATGACTTTTAGTCATATATGTAGACTTTCCCTTATGCACAGAACATTTTGAAAATTCCCAAGTAAAGGATAGATATTTATTTTCTCTTTTTAAGGAGCTTAGAAGAAGTACAGGAAATGTAGGCATCCATCATCTTTTCTTTGATGCCACCAACGGAAGGTTTCTGAGATCTTTGTTGTTTCATATTGGAATACGGTGCATGAATGTCCGATCTACTCACACAGATACACACAATCACCAAAACAGGCATCCATGTGCAATTACAATCGCAATGAAGAGCCTGACAAACATCATGCCATGAGTAGTGTTTCATTTGAATTGAATTCAATTGAAAAATGTCTGCTTTTAAAAAACAAGTATATCCTAAATCTATACCATGTAGTACATTTACATATGCATATAGTATTTAAAGATTCTACAGTAATAACAGATTTTTAGCATTCCTTTTTCTCTATACACTTTTCCATATTTTTCTAAAATGTGACCTATATAAAGCACTATATAGTCAATTATGTTCATCTGTGCTACACAACTTAAATTGTTTTCTAGAAATGGTGAATACATATAGATTACAAATATGGCTTTGAAATGAAGAAATAATTCTTATTCAACTGTCAGATATGTAATCAATAATAATAATAAAAAATATATTTCTATTTCCTATCTGAAACATTTATTCAAAATTTATTCAAAAAAACTTTTAATTGAGGTATTTATTCCTCACTAAGGTATGAAGAAAATCTTAGAAGCCAGTGTAAACCTGTAAAAAGAAAGAGAATACATCCGTTTGACTCACCCACCCATGAAAGATCTAATTAGCGTGTGTTTTTTCTGTAGGCACATAAATTTTACTCGAGTGGTGATTTCACACTTTACATATAATTGCCCACTAAAGTGTGGGATGTATTTTTAACTATAAAAATAAGATTCCCCTGTCATAACATCTATCTAAAGAGAATGATTTTTACAACCTTAAAATATTTTTCTAATTAGCAATAGATATTCTTTTCAAAGTGCAGACAAATTACTTATTTATCACAAAACCCTCAAGACACACAAAAAATACAGTCACTTAGTGCAATAATTGTAGGCAGAAATTAAAGTTGGCAGATTTATCAAACAATAACCTGGGCCAATGTTTCAGAGAGGGAAGCTGGCACACCAGGCAGTGCATGTGACAATCCATTCTGATGCAAGAAGGAGATATTTTATGCTGAAGGCAAATTATTTCACACATAATTAGGCGTATGGTTGAGAAAGAAGACATCAGCAACCGTGTGTATCATTTTGGGGGCGAGGGAGCAAGTAGAGGCAGGGAGATAGAGGAAAAGATGGCTGTTTCGAGTTTGGCACTTAAAATTGTTTGAGAGGAGAGAAAGGCGTGAAGGTTTAGTCGCAATTTTGAATATAAAGATAATTTCAGATACTACAGGAAAGGAAAAAAAATGATCATTGATGGAGTTAGCCAGGAATTGTGAAAGTGAATCATGAGAGCAAAGCAAGTTCTGAAGAAACAATATGTTCCGCTGGTGAGAAACTTCTGCTGAAGTTGTCTCTACAAAAGTCTGAGGGAGTAAAATGTCAATTTGCCACTTATAGATGGCCACTGTAACTTGGCAAATTTAGTTAATGTCATTGAGTATCAGTTCCTTGGATGTAAAATAGATATTGCAGTGGCTAATGTATGCCATTACTTTCAGAATTGGATCTATTAGCACAAGCCGTCATTTCCTAGACACTAGTCTTTACCTTTGGCACCTTTGGCGATGCTTATGAAATAGTTCTCACTTTCTCCTAGTCATTGGTACATCAGGAATGCGATTGTACATTTATCCTGTTAGTAAAGGGGTGTTTCATCTCCCTATGTTGCGAGTTGGTTAAAAGTACCAGATAGCGTCTTTTGAGGAGGGCAGTCCTGCTAGAGATCCGGTAAGCGATCTGAATAGTGCTGTGGTTCATGAGGCAGTTCTTCCCTACTCAGAGAACAAACTGTATTTTCATGAAATATTAAAGGGAATATTAATAAAGCTACTAAGTAAAGTTTATTGTGTTCTAGGAGGCACTTTGGACAGGGTTTTTGAAGGAGATGTGAGGACAGGCACTAATATTTATTAACAATTTAATGGCCTATATATTTTTTTATATCAGCTGTGATATAAAAAAACTACTATGGTAGTTTGTTTTGTACAAAAGTACTGACAGTGATTTGAGGTCTAATGACTGCATTCTTCAAGGCTAGAAAATTAATCTCTTGTACATCTATTTAAAGCTAATGAGAAAAAACTTCACATTACATGTTAAGAGGGTATTTATTTGTTCAAATAATGTAAAAAAAGCACAAAGGTATGAAATATTAGCAGTAAATCAGGTGGAAACTCTAGTGATAGACGGTCTGATTTAGATACCAAAAGCCCTTTGCCTCACATCACTTTCCTCCTCTCTAAAAGGGAATAGTGCCAGATTATTTGATAGAACTGCCTAAAAACACATTTACATTAACAGTTATGTTTAATATTTTGCAATTCTACTTTCATCTGGCATGTAACATCTGATTATTAAGTCACGATGATTTTTATATAAAAACATCTGTCACTAAACTTGCATTATATCCAGTTAGATCACTTTCAATAGCTACAACCTTTTCCTGCAAATTATGCAAATTATTGATTTTATGAATCAAGTACTTATATCAAAGTAAACAATTATTTGTACACATACAAGTACAGGTACACATTTCTACCCATCCTCCCTAAAGACACATTTAAAGAAGGTGAAAAATTTAAAGTAGAATTATATTTAGTCATATTTATCATATAAACTCGTGTGTAAGCCGAGTTTTTCAGCACATTTTTAATGCAATTTCTGTGATAATATTAGGTGCCTTGGATGGTATTTGGGTTGGCTTATATTTAAGTATATACATAATAATATTCATCTTCACAACCCCGCAGAATCTACACACACACACATCATTAAAAATGTTCATCAATTCAAAGGCGATCCTGAGTTTAGTGAACCTGAAATGAGACATACATAGTCCTTATAATAACATTTTAAAAGTCTGACCACCCCTCCTCTGTCAGTCTGTCTTTCCATTAGAGTCTATTGTTGGACCCTATACTATTGATATTTAAGTACATACAGGTTCACACATGGTAGATGCAATTACTAAGCTGATGTGTGCTGATATTGACAATTTTGATTAGATTAATTATATGATCTACTATGCCAGGACTGAAAAATTGAAGAAGTTTGACATTGCTTAGAAAGAACACATTTACAAAGAACAATTCAAATTTTATCCACAAGTATGGCATTATCATTTATTGAAGATAACCATTTGTATACAACAAAGACAAAATGTCATCTACTATTGAAATTTATGAACCATCCACTAATTTTAAAGATGAAGAAACAGAAGACTACTTCTCACCTTCTACAGCCTGAAACTGATCATATGTGACATTAAGATGCATTGATAATTGCTGATGATCAGAAGGTGAAAGTGGGAAACAAAGGGGAAGGATCAAGGGTTGGTGGTATCATTTTAGTGATCAAAATGAAGCTAGGAGTTATGTAATAAAAATTTTCAGTATTAGCATCTACTTTATTGAAAATAACTTTTAGTTTACAGCATAGAAAGTGACTAGCAAACATGACTTTACTAACTAGAACGTATAAGAACAAATTGACTATCTATTTGGGAAGAAACAATGGAGAGTCTCCATTAGCAAAACTCAGAAAGAGGCTTGCTGTTGACTGTGAACAAACTCATCCGTTGTTCATATGAAAGTTCAAATCGAAAATGAAGCACATTTCTAAAAGTCTAGCACAGCTATAGTCTGACTTAATGTATATATTATGTGAATTTAATGACCATCTCAAGAACAGAATTCACCCATTGAATACAAATGACTGAAGAGCACATACATTGTGGGATATTATATATGGAGAAAGCCAAAATTTATTAAACACAAAAAAGAAGCAAAAGTCCAAAAGGAATGCCAATAGATCCTGTGTAATGTGGTCTTGAGGATAGAGAAGCTAAAGGAAGCGGAGAAATTGATGCAGTGAAAGAATTGAATAAATTTCAAAGGCTATAAAATAATCTTGTAATGAAAGTTATAAGGACCTGGAGTTAGAAAGCCAGAAAACTGGAGCATATAAAGGGAAAAGCACATTTGATATTTCTCAAACTGAAATGTCTGAATGAAAAAATCAAGTGTAGGGTAGCAATAGTCAATGATTTTATGGCCAAAATATTAAATGAAGAAGATGGAAGGGTGATAGAGTCACTGTACAAAAATAATTGGTTGAAATTCAACTATTCTAAGGGAGACATGTGATCAGGAACTGATTCTAATGAAGGAAGATGTCTAAAATTCACTAAAAGCATTGGTGAAAAAATGTCACCTAAGACCACTTATGATGCTTCAACCAATGGGTTCAATGCTTGAAATGCTCACTAATGTGTGTCTCCAAAACTGTGGAAGAAAGCTACCAGCCCAAACAGTTGGAAGGTAGCCACATTTGTGCCCACTTCAAAGAAAGGTGGTCCAACAGAATGCAGAAATAATAACAATGCCATTAGTATGGTATAACTAAAAGTTTTCAAAAGTTCATTCAGAAAAGTTGTTGCAGTGTATCACCAGAGCACTGCCAGAAATATAAATCATAGTTTGAAGAATACTTGGGATAAGGAATATTATTTTCTAATATCAGGTGAATCTTGTTCAAAAGCGCAGTATAGCAAAAATATATGTACTTGAATTTTATGCAGTATGCAAAGGCATTTGACTATGTGGATCAAAAAAATATGGAATATACTTTGAAGAATGGAAATTTCTAAGCACTTAAGTTTTAAACTAAGGTGCAGTCTTTCAAAAGGAATAAGGGACAGTCCCTGGTTAAGATCAGGATAGAAATGTATAATGCTTGTGTTTTTTTCCATACTTATTCAATATGCATACAAAGTAAATAGAAGGTGATATCTATGAAGAAGGTATCATTAGAACTGTAGGAGGACTCATTAACAAATTATAATGTGAAAATGACATACTATAAGACTTGCTAAAATTAAAAAAGATTTAAGTACTTACTGATGAAAATCAAAGACTAAATCTATCAGTATGGATTGCAGCTCAAAGAAGAGAAAAGAAAATTCACACAATTGGACAGATAAGCAACTTTATGATAGATCAAAAAGAGATTTGATTTTATTTATTTGACATCATCAAAGATTTTATTTTATTTGAATTCACAGTCAACACCCATGGAATCAATAGGCAAGGGATGAAAATACAAAATGCACTGGGGAGATATGCTGCAAAAGGCTTCTTTAAAATGTTAAAAAAGAAAAAGATGTCACCTTGAGGACTAAGATGCTGCTGACTCAAGCCATGGTCTCTTGTTTTAAATTGGCTCGTATTGAGACTGGACCAAGTAATTGAAACATTTGAATTATAATATTGGGAAAGCATATTAAATAGATCATGAAGTTCCAGAGCAAACTAGTCTGTCTTAGAAAAAGTGTAGCTAGAATATTCTTTACAAGTAAAATGCTGTACAGAAAATGGTATATCCCCTGTATACACAAAAAATGGTTTATCTCCTTTACTTTGCACATTTCATGTGGAGTGTCCAGGCCCTAGAAAGGAACATCATGCTTGGTAAGGTAGAGGACAATCAAAAAAGTGGAAGGACTTCAACATGGATTTTTCTATAGTAGCTACAGCACTGGATTGAAGTATAGCAATGATTGTGTGGCCAGCTCAGATCTAGGCATTGTTCTCTGTACAGAATGCTACCTTGAGTGACTCAGGAACTTAGCAACAAAGTCTGTGATTTAAATATACCCAAATACAAATATGTTTTTATTAATATATGTGTGGATTGCAGTATAATTAAAAACCAAGGTAAAAGTCAGATCACAATTTTGAGAAGTCAATAAACCAACAAGCCTTGGGTCAGAGAGTCTATTCGGACTCACAGGAACCTTCTAATACAAGCTAGACCTTCCTCCATGGGTTTCCCAGACTGCGAGTCTTTGTCAGAATAAAGCCTCATCTTTCTCTTTAGGGGTGGCTGGTGATTTCCAACTGCTGACTGCGGTTTGCAATGCAAGGAGTAACTCACTATGCCACCAAGCATTTCTTGTCCACTTTTGAGAACATTTTGAGTTAACAATTACATATTTTTTCAAAATGATATTTCAAATTATTTATATTTCTCTTTTCAGTGTATTGTATTGTTGATAAGATGCCATAAAGTCAGTTGCAACCCATAGCCATACTATGCACAGCGGAAGGAAACTTGGTACAGTCTTACAGCGTCCTCACGACAGTTCTTTCTCCCAAATCGATTGCTCCAATCACTGTGCCAATGTGTCTTATTGAGGGTCTTCCACTTTTTGCTGCTCCTCCACCAGTATTTCAGTTTGTCATGCTGTCATGGTGTCTGGTTCTGTGATGTTAGAAGCTAAGTCACTGCTCAATTGTAGCTGAGAGGAATTAACAAGAGTCAAATGAAGGGAGGAAAGTATTAGGAAATAGAATGATGTAATAGCTACATAGATAGGTATAATTATAGACCTTTATATATTTAAATATATTAATATGTAAAGATCAGGTTATTGGACTATGCATATGTGATTATATGTTAAAGCACTAAGGTAACAGGTGGACTTGGGCCTCTACCTAAGTCTTCCCTCAACACAAGAACACTTTGTTTAATTACATGGCACTGTAAGATACTCACCTTCCCACCACTACCTCTGAAGACAAAATGAGTGCATAAGCAAATTTGGTGAAAAAAGATAATGGTTCCCAGCTATGAAAAGATATAGCACCTGAAGTCTTTTAAGGTTTGTAGGTTAAAAAAGTGACTATTTAACAGGGAAATACAAAAGTCCACATGGAAGACACACACCAGTCAGAGTAATCATGAGGTGTTGATGGGATCAGGTATCACAGAATCAAAACCAAACAAAAATCTATGCTAAGGTGAGCGTGAGAGCAGAGACTCAAAGCCCACCTTGTGATAACTGGACATTTCCTCACTGAAGGGCCACATGGTAGTGGCCATTCAGACTGGGTGCGCTAGAGCCCTGAGAACACATGCAACATTCCTCTAGTTCTTTAATGCTTCCTGATCCTACTACCATAACCCCGGATCAACCTGACAAATCTTGCATGCACATTGGTATAGATAAGAGCTTGCGACAAATGGGATCCAGGATAGACAAGCCCCTCAGAAACAAGAATGTGCAGAGGTCTGATCATATTCTTATCGGCTTTCCTTTGCAAATGACTGTTGTTTTTTCACTCTAGTTGCTCCCAAGCCTGTCTCCTTTGTCTTGAAGTTAGATAACTTTACTACTGTATAGCTTGGGTTTTTCTTTTGGGGGGGGACCCTAACTTATTTTTTGTGATGAGCCACCTCAGCAGTACAAAACCACTTATACCTCCTTTCCCCCACCTCCCCATGTCCCCTCATAACCATGAGCCCTATTGTTTTCTCCTCCAGACTATTCATCCAGCCTATCTTATCCAGAAAGACTTGCAGAGATAATAATATATGCAAAAAACCCCAAGACATCACAAGATGAAGTGACAAAAGAAAACAAAATGATGATAACCACCACAACAAAAACAATGTCCAGGAAAATATATAAATAAGTAAAATAATAATAAGAAGAAAATAAAAACATTTGAATAGTTCAAGGTCTGTTCATTGACCTCCAGGAGTGTCCTTCAGTTGAGTCTGATGGGGAGGCCCACCCTGCTCGCAAAGTATTTCCTTGACATTCCCTGGGGAACTCCATGCTCTGCTTCTCCTGATGCTCTGTTGCACACCCTGGTGTTTTGTCTTGATGTGCTGGGATTAAACTGGTATAATTCTAACCCTGCTTCTCCACTGTTGTCATTGTAGGGCTTTGGGTCAGCAAGGGACGCTGTGTTTCATAGTGGGGCTGACCATATGATCCTCTGTGTGCATGGGCTGTTCTGAATGGGGATATCGTCTTCCAGGCTCGATGGGTCAGGGTGCACTCTACTCTATTCCTCCCTCTCCATTTGCTCTCATGTGCTCCGGTCAGACATGTCCCTCTTCCTGAGCTGCAGCTTTAGTGCTATCCTCCAAAGCAAACTCTCCTGGGGGGAGGGATCCCCTCCATATTTTAATCCAGTTAGTTTCTGAATGGTTTTATTAAATATAATTCTTATAAATTCACCCTTCTGCTCAACCAGTCTAAGGCTCTGAACACTATCATGTTATAAAGACCCCCCCAAATTGCATTCCCATCCATTCTAACTAACAGCGACCCTGTGAGACAAAGTAGAATTGCCTCAAGCCTGGAAACCTTATTCTCAATGAAGTCTACTGTTATACCTTGCTCCTCTGTAACTGCTGATAGACCATTCTTTTAGGCTGGGTTGTTTAGAGAAGCACAACCAGTGACACTCATATCAGAAATAATTTTATATCCAGAAGCCATCCCTTGTTAGTTAAACCGAAGGCCATGAACCATATTCTAGTTGCAGAACTTTTCGGACTCCCAGAGTTGCAAGCCAATTACACAAAAAGACAAAACGAGTGCAGAGAGATCACAGATCTGTTAGTGCAGATTCATATGGATACAAGGTTGGCAGGGATGGGTGACCCATATCGGGATATCTCTGGAGGCAAGTACAATGACCTAATGAGGAATAAGGTGAAATATCTCCAAAGAGATGAAGAGCATGTATCATGATCTTTCTTACAGAATAGACCACACATCCAAGGAAGCATCATCAGACTGCCACTTGACTGACAGGTTGAACTCCACTCCTACACTTTCACACGGTGTCAAGCTGACTTCAAATCTCACTGCCACTGCTGCAACCTCTACTGTAGGTTACCAGCTGAGCCTTTAACCACTGCTCTACAGGGACTTTTTAAATATGTATAGTTTGTATTTTGATGAGAGTTTACATAGTAAGTAGTGTTACCATTAAACAACTTCTATACACATTTTCCGTTAACATTGGCTACATTTTCACATTATATCAACCTACTCTTATTATTATTATTTCTTTTTTCCCCAGTGGCTTTCTTGACATAATGTTCACATATCATATACTTCTTTGGTTAAATCATTTTCTAAATGACTTGTGTATACATTATCCCTATCAGTTCTCATGCTCCTCCCCCTTCCCAGATTCATTGCTTTAACCTCAAATCACCTCACTCACCCTATATCCCACCTGTCCACACATCCATGATAAACCATTGTATCAGTTATCATCTCTATGATTTTATACCTTTTGTGCTTCACAAACTGAGAAACCCTATAGTAATTATTAAGAAAATATAAAACAAAATTATAGGAATAAAATATCTATACTTTGAAGATAAAATACAAATAAAGAGAAAGAAAGACCACTATAAACATTTTAAAAGCCAGCAAAGAATTATTGGGTATGTAACAAGCACGAAATTCTTGAGCCTAGATCAAATTCAGGTTGGGTAAAGAGGCAGGTCAACTGACCAAGTGTGAAATTATACCATGGTCAATCCACCAAAACCAAGTTCGCAATCATCTCAGTCTGATAGTGAAGCTGTTGGAATAATTTGCCTATGGATAGAAGAGATCTTCCATGGGCTTCATCTGACTAGATACTCTGCAGATGGACTTTGAATTCCCACTGTCTTCCATAGCCTTCTAAAAATTGGGTGTTCACAATTTAAGCTCTGATACTTGCTGTGGTATCCAGATATACTACAGAAACAAATTGATAGACACTCATATGTGTATAAGAAAGAGCTTTATATGCAAAAGCAGTTGAATATTGAGAAAACATCCCAACCCTCTCCAGATCAATTAATCAATTAATTAAGTCTCATATTGGCCTATATGTCTGATACCAATCTATAAAGTCCTCATCAGACTCATGAAACACATGCAATGTCACTGAATACAGGATGAGCACAGGCCAGTGTTTGTAAAGTCTGGTGTGACCAGTGGCAATGGAAGCATCTCAGTGCTGGCAGGGATCTCCACTTGGCTGCTTCAGTTCCCAGTACACAGGGTTTATCAGTGTAGTATCATGTGTTTTCTCAGTAGAGTATCTTTCATGGAGTGAGTCCAGAGAGTGTGTCTCCCTCCTTCAAGGAGAAAATATTGAAGTTCCCAGAATTCTCAAGAGAAGACCATGCCCACACAGAGACCTCATTGGCTATGGTCCAATCGACAGACCAGACTCTACTCCTTCACTGTTAATCCTCTCAAGTCCCAAATTGACACCAGAAACTACTACATTTTTCCTTTGTCATAGTTAGATTTTGTTATTGTGATCTTTGGTTCATACAGGCTAGTATGTTTCTTCCATGCAGACTTAGTTGACTTCTTTCTTAGATGGCTGCTTGTTTGAATATAAGCCTTTAAGACCCTGGACACTATTCCAATTTTGTCCAGGCATCATGTGGTTTCTTCAGCATACTTTATTACAGCACCCTTATCTTCAACAATCATTTCATGAAGACAAGTGTTGAGCAGTCATGTTATCAGAACTAATTGTTTTTGATTTGGGTCTAGAGTTATGTGGAAACTCAGAGCCCATCTCCTTGCCCACAGTTTTGCACGACTTTGGTTTCCTTTGGCAGTCATAGATGAAAATACACAAAGCCATCACCAGCAGCAGCAGCAACAACAAATCAGTAAATAATTAAACAAACAAAAGGCAGAAAAACAAAAGCCCAAACAAACAAAAAAGAAAAACTTTGTCAGTCATCCCTGGGAGGTGATTGCTGTGATAACACCAACAACTTTACAAATGATAACAGAACTTGACACTGTGGAAATATCAGTGTCTCATCCAAAATGCTCCTCCGCCCCGTCTTAATTTGGTTGCCAACAAGGTTCTCCTTCCATTCCTGTGGAAGGCCCATTGATTTCACAACCTTGTCTCAAAGTACATCAAGTGGATGGTGTTCTCCCTTTTCCCTCCTCTTGTAGGATTTACTCCAGCCAGTGTGAAGTCTCTTCCTTCAAGGTGATTCTTGTAAATTTCTAATAAGGGAATTGATGCCTGATTCAGGTCCATAGGTACTCTTCTAACCTTTGTGCAGGAGTTATTCCCTAAGATTTGCTTATTTGCTACCAGAAACCTTCTTTCTATGGCAAATACATTGCAACTTTCAAGATTTAATTTATCTTCTCACTTTTCTTATAACCATGTGATTAAATTGAGACCATGTAGTTTGAGTGAAATGAGAAAAAAAATGAAGTTATATGGATTTTAATGAAAATAGTGGTGCACATATGCCCCAAGGGATGTCAAGTTCTAGGGTGTTAGGGTGAGGCTCATTCTCCAGATGCTTACAGTGATACCATCAGATGGAAACACAGGTTACAAATGGCACAGAAGCTACAAAAGTAATATTGTAGGCATAAAACATAGCTATACTATGTAGAGTCTTATGTGTCCAGATACAGCATTTACTCTGTACACTGAGGATATGTCTTTCCTCTTATCCTTTAGGCTTCAAAAATTCTATTTTTCTTCTCATTCATGTAGCCCATGCCACTCTCTCACAACTTGAAAAATAATAGATCACGTGATTTTTGCCTGCCTCTCCCACCCTGCTTCCTGAAAACGTCATCCACCAATGATCTTCATGTTCATGCTGAAAGGCTATCTTCTCCATCACATTTATCCTAATCCTCTATTTAATATTTAAACCCTTTGCTTTAAGCATTGTCTGTACTCCATCTGAACTTTTCCTCTCTTTTTAGTATTATGTCTTTTACAAGCTGCATGCTTTATTTACTTTGTTTACTGTTTTTCTGGCTTACTAGAGTGTGACCTTTCAAGACCACCCATTCTGCCTGTTTGGGTGACTATTACACAATCTCTTCAAAACATACTGGGTGGCAAATGTGCAGTTAGTGAATATTTCTCAGTGAATTTATTATACCGGGCCTTGTTATAATTACAGTGCAATGTGTGTGTGTTTAATTTATGAGGGAAGTTCTTCCACATCGATATCTTTTTCACAAAAGCATTGCGACCAAGTGGAGAGGAAAACAGAAGGTGAGCCTGTTGCTGTTAAGGGTCATCAATTCACAAAGCAACTCCATGTGCGCCACCCTCACGATTGTCCTCAAGTTTAAGCTCATTGTTGCGGCCACTGTGTCAATTCAGCTTGTCAAGGGCTTTGCACTGCTCCTCTACTCAGCACTCTGCCTTTTGCCAGGCACTGGTTTTTCCTGATAACATGTTCAAAGGACAGGAGACAAGTCTTATCATCTTTGTATCAAAGGAGCATACTTCTCCCAAGACAGATTTGTTTGTTCTTTTAGGCAATCTTTCTTTCACCAGCATGATCATTTGAATGCAAATGCATCCATTTCTATGTCCAAATTCTTACTCTGAGTGCAAATGCCACGTGCCTATGAGGCAATGGAAAATACCGTGGGGTCAGGTGCAACTCAGGCCACGCAGGAGCAGCCTTACTCTTCCAAACTTTAAAGAGGCTTGTGCTGCTCATTTATGCAGCAAATGTGCCATGTGATCACTTGACTGCTGTTTCCATGAGCATGGATTGTGGGTCCAAGCTAGACTGAGAGTTGACAGTACTCTGGTCTCCTCACTTCCAGCGAGTAAATTTGTTGCTGTGAAATTGTTATACAGACTGCATTTTTTTTTTTTTTTTGTAATTCTGAGGCTTAAATATCTGAAATGATTTTGGTGATTTGGATATTTCCTGATTCTCCAGGAGCTCACTTCCCGCCGTCAATAATCTTTAGGATAGGATTGGATGCAGGTGAGGAAATGATGAGCATCAGTGTAAGCCAGCCAGTCGGAGCCCACTGGCTTCCAGTGCACTCTGAAGCAGAAATACTCAGTAGGACCATGTTGAGCCTCGCTATAGGTTCTCCAAGATTAAATTTTTCTTTTTATTTCTTTTTTTTAATTAAAAATCATTTTATTAGGGGCTCATTCATCATTTTTCCAATGCATAAATAAACATGCTGTGCCAAGCACCTTCCCACGTTCGCTGCCGTCACCATTCTCCAAGTATCCGCCTTTTCCCTTGAGCCCCTGTTATCGGCTTTTCCAACCCCTCCCCGCTTCCCCTGCTCTCCCTCCACCATCAACTCTCAATACTTTATAATTTTTTATGTACAAAACAGTCTAATCTTTTTCTCCGGCCAGTAAGTTTAAATGGCTGACTTTCTGGTTAACCATTCAGCACTACATTTATTGAACCAGCGGGGCTCGTTAAAAATTCTTCAGTGGGGAGTGACCATTGTTGCTGCTGTGAGATCTCATAAAGTCAGTCCCAACCCATAGTGGCCCTTTGTACAGCAGAACAAAGCATGCTCAGCATCACACCAACCTCGTCGCTGTTGCAATGTACCAATTGGACAATCCAATTCTTTGTTTGAATCATATTCTATTAAAATTAAATGAATAACTTTGCGAAATCTAAATAGCCTTTTCCACTTGAGTATTTGTATAACCATTTCATTTTGTATTTAAAGTTATTTATCCAGTAATATAGAAAATAAGTGTTCGGGCTGAGTCCCGGTGGAGTAGTGGTTGTGCACAGGACTGCGGCCCACTGGGATGGAGGTTAAATTCTGGCTCCACAGGAGCAAAGGCTGCACTTCCTACTCCCACCACCAGAGGGCAGTGATGCCCCTCCCCCCCCAAAAAAGAAAAGAAGTGTTGGGAATTTGGTGCCTATCTAGAAAATATTATTTATCACAATGTCTATTTTTATTCATTTGCTTCTGGGGACCTCATTGTTAGCATACTACTAAAAACTATACATATTTTCTCTCCAGCTGAGTAGAGAACATAAATTTGGGCATGTACATCTAAGGCCTCACTAGAGAATGTCATCAATCATTAGTTACCTATAGCTCCATTTTAAACTCCTTGAATTGTATTTCACATATTTTATTCTCTGCCTTTATACTTTAAGCTTTACTAGTGTATCGTCCGATGCCTTAAGTGTTTACCTTTGTGCTAATAACTTCAGAGTTGCTAAGCACATTTCCAGAACATCACCTGCTATATGGGAGAAAGATGAGAATTTATGGTTCTGTGAAGAGTTATGGTCCTGGGAATCCACAGGGGAAGTTCTAACTATCTATAGAGTCCATTTAAGTTCGAATTGACTCAGTGGCAGTGGCTTTCACATTTTAGGAGAGTAGCATATAAATGGACTCTCTCTGTGTGTAACTGTTTAAGATGGACCTATCAAATGCTACCTAATGTATTTAATATTTCAATAAAGTAGCATTTGTTATTAAATGTGTTAGGCTACATGTATAAAAGCAATCTATAGCCAGACATCTCTAACCACGTTTTTATTTCATATATTGCCAGTGTTTAGTGCTATAATTTTAAAAACAATATTATGATTTAGATGTATCTAGACATTTCTCTTTTGCGCATGTTGATTAATTAAATCAAATAGCATGTATTATGGTTCCTGAGCGTGCGCATTTTTAGGGAGACCTTCTCTGTTCTCCTCTTAGCTTGTTCAGCTGGAACAAGTTTTCTCGTGCTGCATTTCTTTTGGAGAAGTCAGTTGCGACCAGAAGCTTTCTTGTATTGGTTCTCCTGAGAAATATTATGAGATAAAAGCTCTCTTTCTTGTAAGCCTTTATTGTACTGGCTGATAATGCCATTTTTTTCAGATGTCTATTTTCTTCTCAATGCTGTGGAAACTGATGAACTGTTGGCAGAAGCAGATTCATATGGGTTGCCCCCTTGACCTAGAAGTATGAAGGTCATTGCCACATCCAACAAAAAGACTGTAATTTCCCATCAAATATTTTAAAATGTGATCAGAAAAGTCAATATCTGTATCCTGTTGAATATGCATGGCCATAAGTGTTTGAAGAAATGGATATTTGATATTCACAGTTCCGATTATCTTGTTTGCATTCACAAGAAATTATTTGAAAATACTCAAATGATTCAAGATTTGCCGTAAAGGATTATTTCATTATTAGAATTAAGTCAACTGAAAGCTCAAATTAAACTGACTTAGCATTTTATATTTCTTAATTTAAATTCATCAGGAGAAGGAATACTTTAGAAATTGAAAAATCAGCACTCACTTCTTGGTTCAGTAAATATTATATATATAATATATATGTATATGTATATTTATATCTGAATACACACACAAGTGGGAGTATCCATCAAAACTGATTTTTCAAAGCTATGAATTAATTTTTTTTTCAAAAACACCTTTTCACCTTGAAATGCCCTCCATTATGCTTAATGCATATGTCAAATCTGCAATCCCATTCTCAGAAACATTTTTCAGACTCATCTTTTTGCCTGGCTGACAGCTCTCTCATTTTTTATACCACTTCTTACATGTCATCAAATTGCTGTCCTTTTTCGTCCCTCTTCATTTGTGAAAACAAAAGACAGAGTGAGGTCAGGAGAGTAAGGCAAGCTGGGTTTTTTGACCAACACCTTGCACACTGAAATGTCTGTGTGAACAGGTGTATTGTTGTGGTGGCAAAAACAGTCCTCCTGTCTGTCACAGATGAGGTCTTTTTTTGTAGCTCAATCTTCTCAGACCCTCTAAATGGAAAGCTTGTTTAACAATCTGACTGGTGGAATGAACTCAACGCAAGTTACTACATGCTCACCTACCATGGAAAAATGCAGTTATGAATACTCCACACAGAAGTGCTTTTTCCCATGTTTTTATTTGGGGGGATGGAGGGTGGGAGCAGGGTTACCTCCTCAAAATTTCCAAAGTTGCACTATATTTCTGATTTATTTATTTTCAGATGTTTATACATTTAGGAATTCATCTTTCCTTGTGTTTTTCTCAGACTTCCTGAGGGTTCTAAGGAATCATCTTCGAAAATTGTCATGTACCATGTCAATTGCTATACAATAAAAAAGGTTTTTATTCTACAAAATTTTATTACTTTTCAATTATTATCTGTTGGAAAATTATTGAATATTACTATTTTTATATGTTGTTTTTTAGTTTTATTTTTTGATGATTAATCTTTTACTCTCAAGGATTCTGAAAGTTTATCATAAAGAGATGTCTTGGTCCATTTAAACATTTATGCTTTGAAGTTTACCTATCTGCCTCATAGGACCAAACATCTCCATGTTGTCAGGTGCCAAATGAGTCACCCACCTGTTGTGACCTTGTGCACAACAGGATGACAAACGCTGGAGGGTCCTGCACCATCCATTTTTGTACCAATTGCATCCAATTGTACCCTAGACAATTGTGCCTATGCCTGAGCCCATGGAGGCAGCCTCTTTTTGTGGCCCATCCACTTTAACAAACACGATGCTTCCTAGGACTGGTCTCTCCTGAAAATATACCCAAAGTATGGAAGCTGAAGTCCTGCTATCCTTGCCTCTAAGGAGCACTCTGTCCTCCCTTATTTCAGCACACATATTTTTGTCCTTTTAGTAGTCCATGCTATTTTCAATATTCTTCTCCCGCATCATAATTCAGATGCATCTTTTTTTCTATGGTCTTCCTTATTCAATGTCAAATTTTCACATGCATATAATGCAATGGAAAATACCATGGCTTGGGTCAAAGCACACCTTAGTCCTCCAAGTAACATCCTTGAGTTTCAAAAGGACTTGTTCAGCAAACTTACATCTTGTAAAACATCTTAGCAGCTTCCATGAACGTTTATTGTGGACCCAAGCAAGACAAGATCCTTCACAACTTCAACCTTTTCTCCATTTATCTTAACTTTACCTATTAGTCAACTTGTGAGGATTTGGGTCTTGTGTTGACTTGTCGTCCCTACTGAAAGCTACAATCCTTGATCTTCAACAAGGGCTTCAGTTTCTCCTTCCTTTCAGAAAGCAAGGTCTTCCTCCTATCCTGGTGCTGCAATCTGCTTCATATAATCCAGCTCTGATGATGATTTGCACAGCATTTACATTGAACAAGTAGGGTAAGAGTTTACAACCCTGGTACATACTTTCCATGACATTGAACCACGCAGCATTCCCTGGTTCTGTTCACACAGCTCCAGCTGAATCCATGAACAAGTGTTAAATGAGCAAAGTGAAGTGTTCTGGAATTCCCATTCTTCTTAAGATTAACCTCCCTATTTTTCCAACATCAACTAAGATGCTAACACTTTGCTGGTACTAAATATACTCTCCATATCTTGATTTCTCCTCAGTCATGGTCTCAGTGGTAGAGTCCAAAACTTCATTTACCTGTAGTAAAACCTATCTTAATATCTTCGCTGATTAAATTTAATTTTAAGCTAGATTTTCCTAAAGTTCATAACATCTGTGTGATTTAGCTTGCACATACACAGATGAGTACTTTGGCAAGGAAAATCCTAGATGTCATTATGATTTCATGAGACTCAGTGAGCTTTCCGAGCCTGCAACATCTGACAGGTCTCTAGAATATATGCTGGTGTCATCAATCAGGCACTCCATATTGAGGAAGTTAGCTTCAAATTAAAGCTTGTTAAGATCATAAAGTTAGGGACATTCTCCAAATCCTGAGTTCTTTTGCCTTTAATTAATTCACTAAATTTTCTTTTTACTTATTAAAGAGTTGCTAAGAATTTATTAACCTAAAGAAAAGTTTCTCATTTCCTCCCTTATTCCAATATGTCTTCCTAACAACCTTGAAAACTTTCCTGCAGGGATTGTGTGTGTGTGTGTGTGTGTTAAGAACTACTTTGGCTAAAAAAACAAATCAAAACAACCCCATGCGCTGAGCCCCGGTGGCGTAATGGTTGTGCGTGGGACTGCGGCCCACTGGGATGGAGGTTCAAATCCAGCAGCAAGGCTGGGCCTCCTACTCCCACCACCAGAGGGCAGTGATGCCCCCAAAACAAACAAAACAAAACAAAACAACCCCATGCATAGCAAAACCTTTATGTGAAATAGCATATGCAATTTTATTGAAAAAAATAGGTTATGCATTGGGCTTCTAAAGGCAGGGTAAGCAGTTCAAAACCGTCAACTGCTCCATGAGAAAAAAAGAGGAGGTTTTTCAAAACCGAATTAGTCTCTGAAACCTTCAGAGGCCCGTACTACTCCTTTCTGTCAGTTTGCTGTACTTTAGAGTGACATTGATGGCTGAGTGTCGGCTTTGATTGGATCATCTACCCGAAGGTTAGTGAATTCATTTGGACCTGGCAAAATAAAGGCAGACAAGGAGATAGAGTGGAGATCTGTAGCCAGATTCAGGGGATGTATTTCTGTCTTGGAATCACTACATGTGCAGAGAAAAACATAGTTCATTCCAGAGTTGAAGTTCATGAATGTGAGCAAGAATAGGTCATGGTTTTCAGACTGTATCAGAGACAGTTTTAAACTTTCACCTTTTAAATATCATATTTTCAGTATTTTTCTTTCAAGGATTGTGACTCATTTGTGAGTCACAGATTGGCAGTTTCCCCCAACCTCAAATGTTAATTCAAAGTCACCATTGTCTCAGAAATGTCTGAAGAAAAAGGGAAAAAAACACAAAACAAAACAAAAAAAAAGAAAAAGAGGAAAGATTATAGTCATAAATGTCACACACGGTGGTTGGCGGCTACCTCTATTCCTATCATATCTTTCAACCCACTTTATCCCATCTAACTACCAGAAACTGCATGAGATGAGAAATAATTGTGCGTTCTTCTCCACTAAGGTAATTAAAAGATTCTTTAATTATTAATTTTCAAAACTCATATTATCAGTACATTTAGTCTTCTAATTCCTTTGAGTATTCATTCTCTAAATAAATATATGCTTATTATTTACTTTATATTGTGTCCTTTGGTAAATATTGAATAATGGGGCCACAGATTTGTGCAAGGACTTTGCAAACTGATACTATAAAAATTATTTTAGTTCATGGAGTCAGGGAGACTGGAGGAAACACAGTCACATTTACCAGGGGAAAAGATGAAAAACGTGATAAAGAACTGAATGTGATAGCTGTGTATAATTAAACCAGAAGGTCAAGAAAGGTAGGTCTTTGCAAGACATTGTAGCTCAATGTATGTATATTGATATAATATTTATTCCACGTAAATAACAGAATAATAACAAACCAGTTTGTATTTGATATATATCTTAGTAGAGCTGTGTACCATAGAGCTTTCATGGCTAAGATCTTTTGGAAGTCGATCACCAGGCCTTTCTCTGTGGGGACACTTAACCACATATGTGCATACTCAGAGGCTCTTTTTATATGAACTAGCATTATTCAAATGATCAGAAATATGAGGTTATAGATACTTACTAAAACATACTTATAAAATTAACACACTGCAATAATATTTTGCTGTCAGTTAATTTAGGAAAAATAAAATATGTCACTGAAAACTGAATAATACTAAAAGTTTATACAGTTATATGAGTATTTAAAAGTATGGAATATTCAAAATTATATTCAGCGATATGATAAATTCATGTAGATTTGGAAATTTTTTTATTTATAAATGCATTTATGTATATCAGGAATCAAAGTTTATGGAGATACCGCAAAATATTGAGACATAGGCCAGTTCGGAAAATGAGACCTGTGTCTTCTAAATACTATGCACATTTCAGATTTAATGCACTTTATTTCAGTAAATGTTTTCATGAATTTTACTAAATGTTAGTATGCTTTATATTTAGATTAAGTAATCATAAAATATACTTTATAAACTATATAGTAAAAAAGTCAGACATTTAATCATTCCCAAGTACATTTTTGGCTGGCAAGCACTGCAGCAGCAGATAGCATAAAGATTACTCAGAGAGTAGGCTCAAGAAAGAAAACAAGAGAAAGAGAATAGATTATTTTAATGTTCAATACATTATTACAAATTTAGCCTTCCTAAATCTCTTCAAGTTTGTGGGAGCACAAATATAATGGTAAACCCACAAATTTGTTTACATTATTCTTATGTATAAAAATTAATAAAAATGATGTTTGGGATATTATCATAGGCCTTTACAATTCTGTTAATATTTGGGAACTGATGTAAAATAAATGAAATAGCAACATAAAGAATTTATTCTAATTCTAATAGGATTTTTTCCAGTGTGCTTTTTCCTCCTATTCTTTCCTATCAATCCTTACTTACAAAGAGCTGGAAATATGATAATATGTCACATATATGTGAAAATAACTGATTATTGGTATGCAATATTGATAAAATAAATTAAACAAAAGTTTGTATTTATTCTCTACTGTTATAAATACTTTAAGTAGGTAGTTTCAATAGAAATTATTTTCTCACAGTTTGTGGAGTTAGGTGTCCAAACCCAGAAGAGTAGTTCCTTATGATAGCATACTCACAGTGATTCTCTACCTTCTTAATGGTGTGACCTTTTTATGAATTTCCTCATGTTGTGGTGACCCCCACAAGAATAAGAGTGTTTTCATTCCTAGTTCATAACTGTAATTTTGTTACTGTTATTAATCTGGTGACTCCTGTGAAAAGGTCATTTGACCCCAAATGGGAGGTTGAGAAGCCCTGCTCCATAGGTTGGTCTAAAGGAAGCCAGATGGCCTTCTGAGTTGTGACCATGGCATCTCTCCTCCTCCATCTCAGCTTCTTCTGCTCACTTGTGTAATCACTTTTGTTTCTCAAAGGAGAGGAATGTAGTGCACCCTGCCCTAACTGCATCACTAACATAGCAAGACAGTTCACCCCCAAAGGGGGTCGCCAGCACAGGCATAGAGTTTGGGAGGTTAAACGTGTTTTGTAGGGAGGAACCAGGCAATAACTAACATGAAATGGATCCAATATTTGAAATAAAAACATAAAACAAAAAAATTCTTAGCAAAAGAAAAAAATGCAAGTTTATATACGAGAAGACACTACAAGTTTATAATATATCCTACTGTTTTGTAGTTCCTTTAATCCTACTGTTTTGTAATTCCTTAATTCCTTTAATTGATTTAACTGACCTTATCAATTATTTGGCAATTTTAACTTAATAAAAATTTTAAAATGCATATAGAAACCAAAAATTTTAAATCTCATGATATTGACTACCTGTTACAAGCAAAAGTTTCTGAATAATTTGTACAATAATGTAATATTTTTTAAGTTCATGATGATACTAGAAGAAATATGTTATTTATCAAGGACAAGAAAATATTTAGAATTCAGTTATAACTTTGAACAAAATAAAATACACTGCTGTGAGTCAATACTGACTCTTATGAATCTCTTTGTGGATTTCTGAGACTGTAACTGTTTGCAAGAATAGAAAAAATATATAAATGTATGTATGTCTGTATGTATGTGTATATGTATACATAGTTTGGGATATACAGAACTATCTCAATCCTGGTGTTCAAGATTATAATTTTATATAAATATAAAATCATTGCTTTGGGTCCTATGTATCATGACCAATACCACATGTATACGTATACACCACGAGCCCTGGCATGCTGTGTTTGTGTGTGGCTTATGACGCTTATGCAGCAGTGCACACCCACCAAGAGCTCCATAGACAAACAGCTGGGCTTTCTATTCCTGTAAACAGTTTCAGTTTTATGTCACTGGTTTTAGGACCCAAAGTAAAGATTATATATATATATATATATATATATATATATATATATATTTGTAAAATGATCCTTACATATGTGGCCCAAAGCAATGGCTTTATGTTTATATAAGATGATAGCTTTATACCCTGGAATTTTAACACTTTTACTTGTTTGTATCAACACATTCTTGGGGAAAGACATT
Source organism: Nesogale talazaci (assembly GCA_004026705.1). Classification (NCBI taxonomy): domain Eukaryota; kingdom Metazoa; phylum Chordata; class Mammalia; order Afrosoricida; family Tenrecidae; genus Nesogale; species Nesogale talazaci. The sequence goes on along the minus strand of PVJH01000535.1, from coordinate 27,427 downwards.
CAATGATAAGTGTTCTGGTTTCTAAATTTAGCCCAACTTTTGCCAGTTTCATGAAATAGACAGATCTATAAAACTCTCTTGACCAATATATTTCACATTAATACTGAAATAGCTGGTATGAACCTCAAATCATAGATATAGTGTTCACAATTTGTTCATTATAATTTATAGATCAGCTATTTTAACATCACTGATTAGGTCCTAAGAATTACTCAAAATAGGTCATTGTCATCTTCCCTTGGTTGTTCTTATTTTCTTTCTCACTCTCAGAGATACCAAACTTCTTTCAAGTGTCTGAAGTGCTGGAAAACAAAGGTCAGAATGGGGACTAGCGTATAGACTACTTCTGCTCTCTGACCTGTTTAAAGGCACTCTGAGACTAATAGACTCTGTTTGCTGCCTGCTTAATGGAAGATATAAAAGAATGACACCTCACCACCAACACATGCATGGTAATCGACCGCTATCTTATGTATGAGTTATATTTGATATAAATGATGGATCATTTCCTTAAATGTTTATTCAGCTCCATGATGTACTTTTATGCAAATGAGAATTTTAAAAAGAATTTTATTGAATTATAGCTAACTTATCATAAATACACTAGTTCGATAAAATTAAGAATTGTGCAATGATCATCACAAACAACTTTAAGTGCTTTTTTATTTCTTGTCTTCATCGCTGTGGATTCCTCGTTTCTCACTAAACCCTCTTCTGTGCCTCTAGTAAATTCATTCTGCCACTGTTTCTTTGGATCCACCCATCCTCACTTTCTTATGCAGAAAACTGCTATAATGAACACTCTACCCCACATTTTAAAATACCATATTTCTGACTAAGATGGAATTGATATAGTATGACCATAAAAATTTCCAAAAGTTAGAAGAAGCAGTGTGGAATTATGTGTGTTATATAATGTTTCATCCAATGCCACAATGCAGTTAATGTATTTTCAAATTCTTTGAGAAGTTCAAAATGGAAATACAAGAACACATCAAGTAAACTATAGATATTTTAAATGAGTCAAGGGGTGAAGTATCTGATACGATAGGGAGGGAAGAGAGGGTAAAAAGGGGGAACCTATTATAAGGATCTACATAAAACCCTCTCCCTGGATTAAGGACAGCAGTGAAATGGGTAAAGGGAGATATCAGACAGTGTCATATCTGACAAAATAATAATAATTTATAAATTATCAATATTTCATGAGGCTTGGGGGAGAGGGCAAAAAATAAAGACCTAATGCGGAGGGTTTAAGTTGAAAGAAAATGTATTGAGAATGATGAGGGCAATGAATGCACAAATGTGCTTAACATACATACAATAGATGTATGTATGGATTGTGATAAGAGTTGTATGAGTCCCCAATAAAATGACTAAAAACAAGCAAACAAACAAAACTGCACACACTTAAAACTCATTTTTGGATGTGCCAACCGTTCTTGTTGCTGTTGATCCCATAATTACTGCCTTTGAAAACAAAAGATTGCTTTCCTCTGTCCCTTTGTGTGGAATTTAATGGATAGCAATTTGCTTAGTTTGAGGTTTATGTATTTATATAATTTATATAATATCAAATATTATTCATATATTCAAAGTCTGTATTATTTAGGATGAGTATTTGCTCTTTTATTTTGCATGGGGACATACTTTATGGGAATATGAAAACTCCCAAATCAAACCCTATGCCACTACTCCATGTCAGCACATAGCTCTCCTCTATAGGTTCTTCAGAATACTAGAGCTTTGTGGGAGCAGCCAGCTTCCTCGTGCTCCTGTGTTGCATCATGACTGCAAAAAGAAGTTAACGAAAGTAAGCAAAAGCCAGCAAGGGAGCTCATTTAGTTTTTTGTTTGTTTTTGTTTTGTTTTGTTTTGTTTTGTTTGGGGGGCATCACTGTCCTCTGGTGGGAGTAGGAGGCCCAGCCTTGCTCCTGAGAGCTGCTGCTGGATTTGAACCGCCAAGCCAGTGAACCACAGTCTCGCACTCAACCACTATGTCAGCCCGGTTATTTATTTTTTTTAAGTCCACATTTCTTTTTTACCTTTGTTACTGTGGGTTATAAAACATGGGAATTATAAATAAAGAACTATTTTCTTAATTGGCTATTAGAGGAACTTTGTTCTTATAGCAGAAACTCTTGCCTTTGGCTCTTTTTTCTGTGAAAATGACTAGCTGAAGGAAGTGCCACAATAGTTTTTCAAATATAGATCTCAAATATAAACTTAATTGAACAGATACCTTAAGCACCGTTTAGTTTTATAAGGTGACCACCTCATGCTGGTTCTTTAGTCAGGGAGGGTATCAGTTGTTACTGTGGTCTTATTTTTGTTTAAGAAGACCACAAAAAATACTTGAAAACTCTAACCTAGATTTCAACTAAATGCATGGGATAAATTTGACAACAATTGATTTGGTACAGTCTGGAGTAATAGTATATTAAAAAATTTGGAAAATAGAAAAGCATAAATTTAAAAAATCAGAATGAAGGGATTTATTCTTAATTGTATAATGTTCAGTATAGTATATTTCAAAATGCTCATATGTCTGTTTCAAAATAAAGAAACTTAAGTGGTCATAAAAAAATATGCTCAGGGTAAATGTGAGAAGGGCCTATTAATTTAAGAACTCATTCTACTCTTAAACTTATTACAGATGTAATAAGTCAAATGAGTATAAAGGTAAAAAGTATGTGTTAAAGCTAAAAGATCAGCTGAGCCCTGGTGGCATAGTGGTTGTGTGTGGGACTGCAGCCCACTGGGATGGAGGTTCAATTCCAGCTCCACAGGGGCAAAGGCTGGGGCTCTTACTCCCACCACCAGAGGGCAGTGATGCCAAAAAAAGCTAAAAGATCAGCCCATTGCCACAAAGAGAGAAGTGAACTGCCTCAAATTTGTAATGTTGTATGTGGTTACCTAGGAAGATGTTACATGTTTCTTCTGATGGGTTTGAACTGCTGACCTTACAGTTGTCAGACTAGTTATTAACCACTCTACCAGCAGGACTCCTAAAACTTGAAGACTTATCTCCAGAACCTAAGAGAGGAGAAAAGGATAAACCTAGCTTTGCAAGAAATGATTGTCAAGATATATTGTAGCAGATGAACACATCAAGATAAGAAGCCCTGTGTGCATAGTAGTTATGTGTGCAGCTGATACCTCCAGTGTCACCAGTTCAAAACCACCAGTTGTTCAGTGGGAGAAAAATGAGGCTTTCTATTCTTATGAGGAATTTAGTCTTGGAAACGCACATGGGTAGTTCTGTCCTGCCCTATAGGGTCATTGTGAATCAGAATCAACTTAATGGAAGTGACTTTTAATGGTTTTTGTTGTTGTTTATTTTTTTTCGCTTGCTTTTATCATCAGGTTAACTGTGAGTGTATGATCATATATTATGTGGAAGGAAAGGAAATATAATGGCACGTCAGTTCTTTATAATATCCAAAATGGAAAAGAAAAAAATCTGTTCAATACATATGCAAAAATGTACAAGAGAGCGTGGTAACTTACACAACTTCCCTATGTCTTCAAAATGAAATATAATAATTCTGAATGAAATAATATCACAAAAATATAAAATATTTTACTTTGGTTGCAGCATTTTAAAAGGCAAGAGGGTTTAAAACCAATCTCTGAAAATATTTTACTGCTTGGATTTATTAAGGGAAAGTTAATTTAATATGCAAGATCATCATTATAACAGTAAAACATTTTCATTATCTTTTAATGGATCTATCTTCTGGTATAGAATGTCTGCTGTGCATGATAGTGAATTTTCTTTGCATAAGTTTGGGTTTTGTATCTGTATTTTAGTGCAGAGTTAACACTTGTGATTTAGTTGTCCCATCAAACCTTGTCTTATACTGACTTTTTAAAGCTATATAACTTAGAGTTCTAAAATATTCTTGTCTTTTTTTGCCAAATATAGCATATATTTCAAACATTAAATGTACTGAGTTTACTTATTATTCAATTCCTTTAACACTTTGCTATTTAGAGAAAGGATTGGTATCTTAAATGGCAAAATTATAGAACAAGTTAAAAGACGAAAATAGTATTCCTTTTCCCAAATTTCCTTGGTGCAGATAAAAAAAGATACACAACTAAACATAAGATTATATAAGAACTATAGGAAAAAAGAGATCATGAAAATATGAAAAGGGCATAACAATGAAAAAAGGCAACAAAATGAGGGGGGAATGCAAATACTATGATTATGAATGAAGGCAATAGAAGAACAGGTGCTTTGCATCTAACGTCATTTGTTCTTCAGGCTTAAGCAGCTGTTCTTGTCTTTTCCACGGATTCTTTCAGCTCCTCCTCTCTTGATTATTATCCCTTTTCCTTACACTCCTTTTCCTGTTCTGTGTGTGTGCGCACCCACATTGGGGGTGAGTGTGAGTCTGTAGAGAACTATTCTCAAACTAAATTATGTATTTGCATGAAAAATACCAGTGCATTTAAAACATTGATATGAAACTAAGTGCTTGCATTCAATTAAGAATGATTGCTTATGGAGATGTAGTATGGAGATAAGCGGTAAGGCAACAATTCATACATGTATGAGCTTATTTCAAACAAAATGTGTTTAAACATAGCTCTTGTTTCAGTATGCTATGATTGCTTTTTAAAAAGTTTAGTCATAAAAATGGCTGCTGAGCTGATCTGCTGGGCCAATTAAATGAAAGGCAAACACAAAAACATTCCATCAATATAATGGATTCTGAGGGCATCTGGAGAGGTAATTAAATTCAAGACAGAAAAGTCACCTTTTAGGGCTAAGAATATTTGCATTCCCAAGTGTTGATAGTGATACATTTTCTCGATAGCATCAGGAAGGTTGTAGGGATTATTATGAAGAAGTTCAAAGAAAGCGGAAAAAGGAATTGATGGGAAAAAATCAGGGAATTGTTCCCCCTACCTACAGTGAGCCTAACCTCCTTCAAGGGTACCAAAGAGCTTTACTTCATTGGGAAGTCTTGTCTCATCCACCCAACAGCCCTTGTCTTTTCAGAAGTCATTTGTTTCTGAAACTCAAGCACATTCAGACAGAATACCATGTGAGTCCCTCCAGGATGTTCAATTTGATGATTTGATCTGATGTGAATCACAGACCTCAGATTTTTTGGAAGAAGTTCTACAAATATGAAAGCACAGTCTTCAGAAGTGTATAGTCATTGATGGAGAATATGCCAAGAAATAGTAGCATTGCATTTCGATGTTTTTGTTGAGGAAGGTTTCTATGATTTGGTGACAATACTTTGAATATGTTATTGCTATTGTCGGGTGTCATGGAGTTAGTTCAGATTCAAAGCAAACCTATTCACTAAAGAAGGAAAAACTGGTCAGCCCTGCACTCTCCTCAAAATGATCATCTTGGAAGCAATTGATGTAGCCTCTGTGTCAATCCATATCATTAGGGATCTTCTTTTCCACTGACTTTACCACACATAATCTACTTTTCCAGTAATAGGTCTCTCAAGAAAAGGCATCTAGAGAAAATAGAGAAAAATCTCACCATTCCCACTTCTAAGGAATATTCTGGTTGTGATTCCTTCAATACAGATGTTCATTCTTCTGGCAGTGTGTGGTACTCTTACTATTTTCAACACCACAATGCAGATGCATAAATTCCACTGGGGTCTTCCTTAATCATATTTATATTCACATGAGGTAATTGAAACTGCTATGCATTGGTTGTCAGGCACATTTTTGTTCTCAGAGTTACATTTTATTCCTCTTTCACATTGTAAATAGATATCTTTAAGGCAGATTTGCCCAGTACAATACATCCTTTGACTGTTTTTGGCCTGTTGCTTCCATGAATTTTGATTTGGTAGCTAAATGAAATAAAAATAAAATCCTTGATTATTTGTTTTTTATTATATTGTTGGTTTATGGTGCATTTGTGAGGATTTTAGCTTTCTTTATATTGAGGTAAAATCCATACTGAATACTGTATCTTTGATTTTCAATGGTGTTTCAAATCTCCTTATCTTTCAGTGACTAGGATTCTGACCTGCATATTTCAGGTTGCTAATTACCATTTCTTCAATCTAAATGCCATATTTGCTCAGGATATGGATTAAGTTAATGCAATTAACAGACATAACTCCAACATATCCTTCCTGATCTTCAAGAGTCATATTATTTTGCTCTCTGAAAATGATTGCTACTTATTGCTTTACAGATTCCAGACAAACATAATTATATGTCCTCAAATTCCCATTCTTCTAAATATTTTCATTGTTTGTTATGATACATGCAGTCATATACCTTTCTATAGTCAGCACAGCACAGACATCTTTCTGATGTTCTATACTTTCAGCCAAGATCCTTGAAACACCAGAAATGACATCCTTCTTACCAATTTTTCCTTTTTCCAACCTAAATTTCTTTTTGCAATTATTTTATTGGAGGCTTTTACAGCTCTTATAAAAACCCAGCATCAATTGTATCAAACATATTTATTGTATCAAACATATTTGTACATATGTTGTCATCATTTTCTAAATATTTATTTTTCATTTAAACCCTTTCTTTCAGTTCTTTTTATTCTCCCTTCGCCCTCCCACCTCCGTGACCCTTGCTAAATTATAAATTATTATTTTCATATCTTACATCAACTGCTATCTCGTCCCCCCTCATTTCCCTACCTTACCCCTACACTTCTTGTGTCATGACTCCCATTTCTGTTCCTAAGAGATTTATCTGACCTGGATGTGTGTCATGAGCTCTTTTTTTTTTTTTTTTTTTGGCATCACTGCCCTGGTGGTGGGAGTAGGAGACCCAACCTTTGCTCCTGGGAGCTGGAATTGAACCTCCATCCCAATGGGCCGCAGTCCTGTGCACAACCACTACGCCACCAGGGCTCAGCCATGTCATGAGCTCTTATCTGTACCTGTGTCATGAGCCATGTCATGAGCTCTTATCTGTATCTGCTCCAGCCTAGTAACCAGTGAAAGTCAGGACTGGGATCGCGAAAGTGAGGGGGTGAGGAAGCCTCAAGGAACCAGAGGAATATTCTGTGTTTTATTAGTGCCAGAGTTCACACTGGTTGGCTCATACCTTTCTTTATCCTTTTTATGATGGGATGTCCCATTTTTTACAGATAGCCTTGGGAGTCTCTGTTCCCACCACCCTCATTCTCAGCAAAGTTTTTTTTTTTAATTTTTTTTGGGAATTCTAATGCTTGTTACCTAATCTCATTGACACATCATGATTTGTGCAGGCTAATGTTCTTTTGAGTGGGTTCATTAATTCTCTGCTAAATGGCCACTGTTTAACCTCAAGCCTTTAAGATCCCCCATGCTATATCTTTTGATAACCAGACAGCCTACTGATTTGCGAGTGCACCCATTTGTCTTCAGCAATCGTGTTTGAGGGTGAGCATCACAGAATACCAGGTTGTTAGATCAAATTGTTCTTGCATTGAGGGAGAGTTTGAGCAGAGACCCAAAGCCTGTTCACTTCCTCAATGTATTGCCTGTGTACATAGACCAGTACCTCTCTTCAGGGTTTGTGTGTTTACATAACTGCACACCTATGTTCATACATCTGTCCATAGCTTTGTCTCCTAGATCTTTCCTGTTTCCTTCCCTTTCTTTCTCACAAACATGCTTGCCCTTCTGCTTCCCCTCACAAATTCTATTGAGCTAGACTGCTGTTGCTCCAACATTCCCAGGACCGCTACGTCCTCCTTTTTGTTGATTTTGATCTCTAGTTGTTCTGCTGTCTATGGTGTTGGTTTTTCACCACTCCCCTTGCGTTCTTCTCCATTGAAGCCCTCCAGCACTTTGGCTCCCCTTGCTTTCTCCTTGGACTTGCTTCTCATGCCCATCACTGATAGGTAGACAAACCAACAATGATGTAGATGAAATAAAACACTGGATAGAGTTTTTAAAAAAGAAAAAAAATTTAAAAATGATGCCTAGCAAACAACAAAAAAGAACACCCCCCCCCCAACATAGATAATCCAAGGTCTGTCAACTGACCTTTATGACTATCCCCCCTCTGATTCTGGGGGGTTTTGAGAACTGCCACTCCTCACCTAAAATCTATTTTGGGGACTCCTTGGAGGAAATTGTGGCTTGACTTTGCTTCCTTTATGTTCCCCCCTCTTGGCTCGCATCACTCGGGGATGTTCTGGCTGGACTCACTCCCCGCTGCGTGTCCCCAGTGTTGTCCTCTGTTGTGATAGGATCCCACTAGGCGGCCTCACGTCTTGAGCTGTAGTTGGCTCTACCACCCTTTCTGTGTCATTGCCGCTCCTTGTAGGGACATTGTCTACTGGCTCGACGTGCTGATCCAGAGTCTTGCGTCTCATATCTTTTTCCTTCAAACTTTGCTTCCTTTGAGGCTTGGCTTGCTGCCCCTCTAGCCAGCCCGTAGGTTTAGTTTTGTTCACTGTAGCATTACCTCTAGGGAAGGGGTCACTGTGACTCTGATTGGGACCACCCCTGTAGCCCATTCTGGTCAAGTGTTGTTCCATTGTGACCATCAACACCTCCAACTTGAACTTTTAATAGCTCCCTATATATGGCTGCAAAGATTTTTGAATTCTCTTCACCAACATTTCATTTGCATGCTATATTAACATTTTTCATTGATTTCTCTTTGTGTTGGACTACCTTTCTTTGGAAGGGCTACAAACAGGAATCTCTTCCACTTGGGTGACCAGGTAGTTATTTTCCACATTCCTAACCTTATATTCATCGGTTTGTTAGGGTATTTCAATTATTTTTCCATCAATACCTACAACCTTGTTTTTTAACCAATGTTTTTAGTGCAAGTTGGCATTCTTCCTTCAATATCATCAGTTCTTAATAATAAACTCTCTCTTGAAATAGTTGTGTGTTGACTAATCCTTTATGGTACAGTGATTTTTATGTGTTCCTTACATCTTCTTTTCGTGTTTCTTCTGTCACTTAATACATTCCCTCTATAATCCTTCAAAATTGCAACTTAACATTTTTTTCAGTTGTTTCAACTTGAGAAATACTATTCATGTTCTTTCCTTTTGACTTCCCAACACCAGGTCTTTGACCATTTTACTATGTTTTACTTTGAAAGTTTTACTTTGCCTTCTCAAGCTGCCTGTAGAAAATTTTTGTTCAGCTCTTTTGTCTCATCATATCTTGAATCGCTTTAGCTATTCTTAGGCTGTGGCAGTTTTATATGATCTGTTGTCAATTTGAGACTTATGAATGAAGGGGTGGAGTTTATTCAGTCAATCAAGCCAAAGCTCGATGATCTCATTTGGAAGAATGAGGGAGATAAATTGCTCATTGGAGAGAGAACACACACTCAGTCCCTGGGAGAAATTCTTATGGACAAGTCCCATGGAGACATGCTGATGGCAGCCAGAGCATCAGAGATGGAGAAGCCATGTGGAGACCATACCAGTGCTGAGATGCTCAAACTGCCACTGGATCCACAAGACTTTCCACCACTGCCCTGTGATTGTCCTGCGTTTGGCATCATTGCATGTATTTCGCGAATCCGAAGAGGAATTTACAGACTGGTATCAGACATATAGGATAATACTGGGCTAGGGTTTTTTCAGACTGGCTAGGATGTTTTCTTCACATACAATTACTCTCTGATATAAAATCCTCTCTTATACTCATGAGTGTCCATGAACTTGTTTCTCTAGTCTGCTCAGAGTAACACACCATTCAACAGAAAGTGTTTTTTTTTAATGTAATATGTCCCAAAACAAAGTTCTTGTGTGGCACAAAGGTTTCTAGTTAGAACTCATCAATACTTCAGAGAAAAGGACTGGTTATTGCTTCAAGAATGCCACAGCTATGAAATCATCAGGATTTCACACCTGCTGTGTACCACATGCAGTCACTCTGACTCGGAATCACCTCAGCTAAATTGAATCAGATGACCTTAGAGACATAGATGATGTCCTTATTTCCCTACCCCCCAAATTGCTCAGAGACCATAGTGTTTAATGGGTTGATGATCAAAGAACAGAGTAACCCAAGCAAAGAGCATCATCCCATTGTAAAATTTTACTTAATTCAACTTTCAAAAAGAATAATTACACAATTGAGTGACAGTATAATAAATAAAAGAAAATCATGAATCCATAGTAGCAGAATAAAAGAGAAATGTATATATATATGCATTTATATATATTTTACAAGGGACCTAAGGAAATGCATTTCAGATCTTTGTGATCATTATAAAATCAGTGATATACTGGTGATCAGAACAAGCTGCAATCAAACTCTATGTGAAAGAAATGAGAATTAAGAACTTTTTCATAACTAGATCAACTGAAAAGTTATGTCTCATCTACTTAGTTGTGTGAAAGTGTCACCATCAAATCTCCTATGGATTGCTTATTTTTAAAGTGATAAAAATGTTTCTCTTCCATGAAGAGATTTTGTAGTCACTACTAAATTAAATGAAGAAACTTAGAATCACCAATAATGGAATAATCTAATATTAAATATCATTCTATATCATACAGAAGTACATAATTTGCAACACCTGCAGTCACTATGAGTTATAATCAATTCAACTAAGCTGTATCAGATCTCCTTGGAGACATAGATGATTCTAGGCAGTTGCAGCCATAAATGTGCTATGCAAAACATTCCCTGATATCTTATTTCTGGCAGAAAATAATTCAGTTTAATCATGAATATATAAACCATATGATAAGTAATGACAGAATTTTCTATATCAGTGTTTTAGATTTTGTGTCACATATGTAATGACAAAATCATATCAGTAAAAGAAAAGAAACACTATAATACTTAAATGCAATGTGTGAATTTTGATTGACTCAGAATCAAATCATACATATGTTTTAAGATTATAGTATGTAGTGTGAATTAGAGGTCTCTCAGAGACAGAAATAGTTAATTTTTGAATGAATAGACTAAATATTGGAAGTTTGAACTTCAGATGCCACAGGGGGTTGGTGATCTTCAAAAGGTCACAGCCATGAAAACTTCATGGAGTAGTTCAACTTTTCATATTGAGGGTGATATGAGTGAGAATTCATTCAAGGGCAACTAAAAGCAATATTGTATTGAATATTATAAATTAACATAAACTTTATATATTGTTGTAAAAATGGTTGTTAATGTGTGTTATAGAGTGGGAGCTGACTGATACATATAACACACATGTATAATGTGTATATTATATAAAGTATAATTTATAAATATAATTATATCTTACAATACATGATATATTTACATATTTTATAAATGCTAGAATGAAAGTTTACATGTCTTACACCAGCACCATAAAGTGTCTACATATGAGCTTAGTATTGTAGTGGCAGTGTTAATCTATTTCATTGTGTGCACCTCATTTTTCGCTATTTTCTGAAATATGATGTCATTCCCGTTTGATCCTTTAGGAAAATGTGTCCAGTAAACTAGCTACAGTTCTGTCTCCTTTACTACTAAGAGCACTGTGTTAGTCTGTGTATACTAGAGGAACAAATTCAAGGACACACATATAGATATAAGGAAAGGATTTATACACAAAAGGAATGACACTAAGAAGGCATCCCAATCCAGTCCAGACAAAGTCATAAGTCTGATATTAAGCCATATGCCTGAAATCAATCTACAAAGTCTCTCTCCGACTGACAAAGTCACAGGTCATTGGGTGCAGAATTCTGGCGCTGGCAGGGGTCTCCCCATGGCTCCTTGCTTCCAGGGCTCAGGGTCTATCAACAGCATGCCGCTCCAGCTTCAGAGGTCTGGGTCCATCAGGGCAAAGCCATGTGATCTCTCCACCGCCTCCTCCAGCTCCTTGGACACTGCCATCTTGTCTTTTCTGTTACTCGTTGCCTCTTAGACTAACTCCCAACAACTGGGGGAGATAGCTTCTCATCTTCACGAGGGAAATATTGTGAGATTTCCCAGAAGTCTCAGGAGAAAGCCATGCCCACATAGAAGCCTCATTGGCAACTCAATGGCTATCTCCAGATTAACAGGCTAGACTCCACCCCTACATTTCAATCATAAAATTAACATAAGCACATGACTGCCACAAGTACTGAGTATTAATAAGAGTATTAGTCCAGGACAGAATTGATTCACTTGAAAATTTATGCATTCTTTGATATTCTTGGAAATTCAATAATTCTTGCCAACCCCTTAATTTAATGATACTGACTTTTTTAATCACCTTAATTGCATAGGGTGATAGAAAATCTTATTTCCCCACAACTCTGTTGCTTTTCACACTGATGATTTGCTTTTTCTTGTGATACAATTTCCAGGAGGATTTCTCAAGATGGCTGAGTTGTAGCAGGACTTCCAGACTAAATTAGGTGAAGAAAAAGAAGCTAGTAATATGCTTTAAAAAGTTAGATGAAGAGGGATTGATTGGTCATTGTCCAATAAACTTTCATATGATGACTGGCAGCTTGAAGACACTCACAATGTGAGAAGAGCTATCTCATGTAAGTAAAGTTGATCTTAGTGATTTGTACAGGAAAGCTTGGAACCTTTACTTGGTGATGTCATAAATCTAAGCATGCTGCAGACATCCATTCATAATCAGAAGATAGAATGCATAAAAACGAATACAGAAAAAGATGAAGTTGTAAAAATTAAAAGGAAATCATAAAGATTGATGCTCTAGAAATCAGTGAGCTAAAATTGACTGGTATTGATAATTTAGAATTCTATGTTCATGTGATCTACTCTGTCAGGAATAGCACATTAAAGATGGATGGTGTTATAATCACAATAAAAAACATCTCAATCTTGACTCAAGAGCAGTGAATTAGAGTTTTAAAAGTATATTGCACACATTATATGCAGTACTCTTGAACTAGCTAGTTTACATTAAATCCAGTTTCTATTTATAAGTTCAGTGCATTGGAATGTGATCTTTCCCAGTCTCTTCAGTCTATATTGTCTTCTATGCTATGATAATGATGAACTGATCTTATTTTCAATTATCCATCATGTCCTCTATCCCTTTTAATCCATCCTTCATTTTCTGTATGTATTATACTCAACTCACATTCTTTGTTAAATTTTCCTACATATATTTTAGATTGGGTTTATCAATTAACTGAAAATTGGCTTCTTAAAACTAAGGTGTATGTCTTATACTTTACTTTGATTCTTATGAACTCTCAGGGGATTTAAATACCTTGTGGGAGTGTTCTATAATTATTTTATTTTATTTTTCATGCACTTTCAGAAACCCCATAATACAGTATAGCTGTTTTAAGTGGTGTTAGCTCTCTTCGTTAAATTGGAATAATAGGTTGCATCTTAGTAGATACACTGAGCTATAAGAAGTGGTTGCTTTAAATTATGAAATATTTTGTAATAATGAACTTTAACTTTCTTCTTGCAAAATGTTTGTACTCTGTATGAAGGAACTTATTTTCTTCTCCAAATACCATAAACCAATATCTTTATTTCTATGTGTTCCCTACAAGTTCTGTTGCATATTTATCTTTATTTATTTTGCATGACCCTGTAGGCAGATTCTATAGCTTGCATCGGCTCATTGCACTGCAGTGTCTTGTGTGTTGCTAGAAGGCCAGAAGTCATGCCACTTGTAGCCCCACTTCTACCGAGGTCACATTTGGCTTATAGATTTCAGGGGGATTTCCAAACTAAGACAGACCCGGAAGTACAGCCTAGAGGTGTATTCCGAAATTAAGTTATGGATGACAATGGACCTTTGAACACATCTTCAGGAGGAAACACTGTTGGACCAGTCATCATTTTAGAAAAAGTAGAGAAACAGCAAGAGTGAAAAATACTCTAGTTGCAAGAAGCATTGGCACGATAGTCAAAGGAAGACCTTGAACACTTGGGTGATTGTGTGGATGACTTTGGACTGGTGAATGTTCTGTTTTATTGTATATAAAGTTACCATGAGTTGGCATGTACTCCCTGACTATTTCTGTAGGTATTTATCTTGATAGCTATGTCTATCCATACATTCACCCACCCCAGCAGCCATCTAGTCTTTTATGCCTGTTTAGATTGCTGGTCTGACTCTTCACTTCTAATTTTCTCTTGTGGCATCATGAAAATCCTTAGCCTATTAATTTAAATGACACTTTTATTATTTCCTTATTTGCTTCCTTTGGGAAGGGTATCTTTTGTTTTGCTTCTATCCTCTCTACCCCTTTTATTTGAACACCTCCCTTAGTTACTGCTGTTATTTTTCACCTTTTTTCAACTGACTGGTCCACCTATGCTTTAAATCAAGCTTTGACATTAAAGAGAATGCCTCTGTAAGGATATGTTCATTATTTTCTCACACTTTAATTTATACTAATGTGGCATCAATTTTTTTTTTTACCAACCGTGATCATTGAGGAGAGTATTCCTTTCAACTTTTCCATCATTTTTGCTTATTTTGAAGTGCATTCTCTTCTGGTCTCAATTAGTGGCTAAGTTTATTGAAACAAACAGCTGTGCTCACAATTATACATCTCCTTAATGTATGATTACAGTCTGAGCTCTTCAATGAAAATGCAAACCAAATACTGTATTATTCATTCCTATTCTTTTAAAACTAAAAGACAAAATTTAACATATTTGTACCTGTCAAATCCAGTCATATATATTTTTATATTAGTTGAGAAAAGCAGGTCAAATTTCAGCATGAAAATCTGAAAGATTGAGTAAAATGCCATTCTGTTAAACTTGTCAACATTCTAGCAAAATGTTTTATTATAGCCAGGAGAAATATGTTAGTTACAGCACATGGAGAGACAAAACAATATATGAAATATAGAAGAAGGGAAGAGTCAACTAAAATAAAAATTGTATGAGATCAAATGCCCATAAATAGATCTTGCAATGGAACTGATGAGCTAATACACAGCCTACCAATACCAAATATTAAATAGTTTTATGTTTTGGTGTTCTCATATATGTATGGGCTCTGAGGTACCCAACGACCTGTTTGTACTTTTACCAACATGCGTAAAATCTCCACATGACAAAATCAATTTGTCCCTGACTACTAATGAAAGGTGGAGAGTTCAAACCCCTGTAGCTGCCTTGAATAAGAAAGCCCGGGTGACTTCCTTCCTTCAGGATTAAGACCAAGGAAACCTAATGGAATATAACAGTTCTATTCTGTAACACATGAGGCATCATGAGTCGGAATCAACTGAGTTGCTGTGCATGTTTTTAGTTTTGCACATAAATAAAGAAGCCTAGTTAATGTGGTACAGTTATATACAATCAGCTCATCGATTCATGGCCTCTAGACCTTCGTCTTGGCAGGGAAAAGATACATTCGCATTGGTGTGTGAGCTCTTCTGCAGTATGCTATGAGTGGGAATGGGAACGAGAATAATTGACTAGGTACTTAGAGGAGTGTTGATGGCAGAGTGTACTTACTAGTTGGCTTGTTAGCAGGCAGGTAGACAGTTCAAAACCACCAGTCCCTTTTGAGAGAAATAGGAGGTATTCTACACCCTTAAAGAGTTCCACAGAGACCATTCTATTCTGACCAGTGAGTTTGTTTGTTTGGGGTTTTGATTAATTACAGTCTACTAAGACAAGGAATTTTTCCTCATTAATGTTCAAAAATTTTAGTAAATGAAGACTAAAATGAACTCATTTGGCACAAAATAACTCAAATATTAGTTTTAAACAACTGGGCTACCACAGAGACTGTCTTGGCAGGCAATGTGTGGTGTTCCTTGTCCTACAGGTGCATAAACATACCTGATGATTACTTGAGAAAGATACTCTTGAGAAGAGTGAAAAGTACAATTTCGAGTGAAATGGTACTTTTAGATAGATTCTGAGATCCCTTCTAAGTTCCAAGGTTCACTAATTATTTAATATTATCTTTAAAAAAGAATCATTATACAGCCCTTTATACCTACATATTTGGTATGGTCATAGTTTAATACAATGTGTCATCCATCTTCATTTAGCTCACTTATATATTTACTTCAGTAAGCAAATAATGAACAAATCACTTTGCATAACTGAATATTATTCATCCTAGATTTTAGACACCATATTGTTGACTCACAACACCCTATGAGTCAAGAGAATAAAATGCTGCATACTGCCAAATATACAGGGTTTGAACTTTGGTTGCAGTCAATGTGCGGTTCACCTCATTTATGTTCTCTTCTTTTCCCCTCTTACTTTGCATTCTACCAAATAAGATTTCATTCTCAAAAGACTGCTCCTTTCTGATAGCATGCCAAAAATAGGTGAAGCAAATTCTCATCATTTTTTCATAATGAGAATTCTGGGATTCTGTTTGTACTTTTACCAACATATTTTTTTCTTTGTATTTTCTGGTTTTTGTATCTTTCTTTTGTTTAATTTTATTTTGAAATTGTTGAGTAAGGTGCTGTTTTCTTGAGCATATATTGAAGAGTATACTTTTTTAGTGTCACAAGTATATACTCTCCTAATTTATGAACCACTAAAATATTTGCTATGATCAAAAAACAATTTTATACAGGTGGTTTTGAATAGTGTATGCCAGTGATGTGTCAAAATGGAAAAAAATTGTCATAGCTAGGTTCAACCAACCAAATACACAAACAAAAGCCATTTCATCATATATTTCTATTTTAGTTATGACATAACATATGCATACATGAACATTTTAGCAAAGAAATATGCACCTTGAACTATTGACTTTATACATTTAGAAATGTATCGACTCATGAAATTTTATTTATAAAAAATTAAAATTGTGGAGTTATTTTCAAATGCAATAATTTCAGTTTAAAAATAACCTTCCTGTATAACTTCTTTGAGTCTATAGTATGCTATCACTTTGAAAATTAAAGAAAAACATGAAAGTCCAGCAAAAATATTGTTATTCATTACATGCCATTTAGAAATAAACAAGGGAAAGAATGTAAGAAAATGCTTTATTGTGTTTAATAATACCTCTAGAAATGATTCTTTGAGAGTAATTTCTCTGTTGGGCTCATTATACTGAGTTGAAAAATGATCATTTTATCTCATTATAAAAGACTTAAATGGAAGTATAAAATAGTCCATTTATCTTATGTTGATTTATTCAAGATGAAAATAAGAGCAGTAGGAAATTATGTTGAAATTCCTGTTTCTATGTTAACAATGTACATGAAATAATAAGTAATGTGGCCTTTTACACAATTGGTTTTTATTTGATTTAACTGAATCATTATTTTAAAATAAGATGTATACCGGGTTATAGACCCCCCAATCCAATGATAATAGTGGGACTAAAGATGAAGCCTCTCTTGGAAATGCCCTTAAGCAACTATGAAAGTAATTATTTTAGTGTTTGTTTTACACTTGTCTCCATAAAGTGACAGGCTTAATGAAATGTAGAATGGACATTGAGAGATGAAAAAATCAGGATAGATTGTTGTGAATAATAGAATTATAAGCTAAATTGGTATTGACTGGAATTTAAACTTTCCTTAACTTTTGTGCCTCTAAGGAGTCACACTTATGTATGCGTGCTTACTATGAATCAAATAAAATATTCCATGCTAAAATCACTTTTGTTGGAACAGTTCCATATTTCCAGCCACAAAATTTCATTATAATTCAATTTATTGGTGTCATTAAGAAAATTGCATACCATAATAAGAAAATGATATATGTGTCTATATGCTGACATTTGTTAGTTGTTTTGCATATGATCTCCCTAAACTGACTAGCTAGCTCATAATTTTTTTAAAAGAGCTAAATACGTGGAAGAGGTTATCACTATTTTTTCAAAAGCCTCAGCATTTTAAGGCATAAAAAATGAATTTCTAGTATTTTGAGTACAATAGAATACGGTAACCCCTGTCACTCTTTCATCCACTAAATGATTCAGTCCAACACAGCATGACAAGAGCTCCATGATTACTTTACTCAGCATAATATGAATGATTTAAATATGCTTTCTAGGGAGGATTGAAAAACTGATGACCTCCACAATAAAAAGGCAGGTCATGTTCCTTTCAGTCTTACTTTTTCTGGTCCATGAAAATCCTATTGTTCATAATAGAACTTAATAAGTAGCTGTATCAAAAGTAAAATCATAGAGCTGTAGATTAATAGCTCCTTTTGACCTACCTCAGACACAAATTTGCATTTACTATTTCTAGGAGAAGTTATGCAACTCCTTAATTTCTTTTTGGCTTGTTAAAAAAGCGCTGTAATATTAAAACCAATGAGACCTTAACTATTTAGTTCTAGAATAGGAGACACTTAGAAGGGTGTGTGGATCTCTTTTCTGCCTTTTGGTTAAGGTCACATATCGAAGGGTGTCTGGAAATGTTCATGTGCCCAGAATTCTAAAATTAAATCCAGAGGATTAGAGATGGTGAGTAGATGTTGAAGCCAAATAATAAAAACAGAGATGGACAGGATGCAGGTATAATAAGAACTTAACGTTTATGTCCATTGTGATAGTTAAACATTTTGTGTGCCAACACGGACCCCTGTAGGCATAGTTCAGCCTGTCAGTCAGGGAGCACTTGTTTGGAGGGTAAATGTGATCAATGGCTCTCTGAGCCTGCGCTCTTCCTCTTTCTCCCTGGAGGCGCCACACACTTTCTGCTTCACCTTCCTGTTGATGACCCAAGAGGCTGAGACCTGCCAGAGCCTTGTGATGCTTCCAGAATTATGGAATCCACAAAACTGCATCCGCTGGCCTGTGACCATCTTGCATTTTTTGTTACTGCATGTAGATGCAAGAGTCTGAAGAGACATTTATGAATCAATATTGGACTTAGGGACTTGATTTGGGTTGGGCTGGGATGTTTTCTTGGTATCCAATTACTTCTGGACATGAAGCTTGTTCTTACACAACTATGAGTGCCCTTGCATTTGTTTCTCTAGACATCCGGGTATAACACAGACATAAATATGCATCTTATACAACATTCAAAACAATTATTCTGAGCTGACTAAAACGAGTTTCATTTTTGTTGTTATGCTTCTTTAGAGGAAACCTTATTGGTTTTATATCAACTTTGAATGTGTTCTTGTTAAAAAGGTAAGCATTTTCTTTCACTAAAATTGCATCACATGGCGACTCTCAGGAACAGCACTGGGTAGCTCCCAGGACCACCAAGGACAGTGATCCCCCAAAAAACAGTGAAATTACATCACAATGTGACGATGATAACACAATTAAGGAGACTCTTGTTTGCAACACAAAAAATTCCAATACTATTCTATGAATTTAGGATAAAACATTTTGCATAATTATGACCATGATTATTCCAAAATTTGAAAATATTTTATTCCAAACTCTGTTACAAATAGAGGCCAAAAATAATGTTTCACAAGTCTATAATACTATTATGCTTGGTGTTTGAAAACAAATATTAGAAGTTTTTAATATTTATAGACTAAAAATGAGGCAAACATTGTAAATTAAATATTATCTGTTTTCACTGAAAAGCACAGTAAACTGGCCAAAATCAGTTGATGATTTATTGCAGTAAGGGAAAAAGCAAAGCTGCAGAAAGGCTTAAAAGAACTAGCCTTTGATTTTATTAGATATCCCATTAAAAAAGAATTCTCTAGAATATTGTCCTTATTTTTAATTTTTAATTCAACCAACTTGGCTTTATTGAACTATGTAATTTTGTGAAGAAATAATTATATAAATATTGTTTGTAAATGAACTGCTGTGAAATTTTGTATAATGATAGATAATTTGACAAAAAATTGTTAATTAAATAATCAGAAAGCAATATTGATGTGCTAAAGTGTGAAAATGTCATTTTTTTGCAGTGGGACTCTTTGACTTGAAAATTTTCACTTCATTCAGATGATGAATAATCTAGAACACACCCTCACTATGTTTGTCAGAATACATTAGTAACAAAATCAATTTAGTATATTTATTCTATATCAAGTGTTTTTCAGTGTTGCATTAGAATTCAATAGTCTTAAAAAATAAGATAATTCGGTTGCAAAAAAATAAGATAATTCATTAGGCTTAAATCATTAAAAGAGTGGATCTTTGGTTGAGCCCTGGTGGCGCAGTGGTTGTGTGCAGGACTGTGGCCCACAGGGTTCACAGTTCAAATCCAGCAGCAGCTCTCCAGGGGCAAGGCTGGGCTTCCTACTCCCACCAGGGCAGTGATGCCACACACACAAAAAAAGGAGTGGATCTTTAATATTAGTTGTTAGATTGTTCAAATGCATCTAGAGGAAAATGTATAAATTAAAATTACTCATTTTTAAATTTCTAAAGTGTTTTCCTCTATTAACACATAGCTGTTTTTACTTTAGATCTCCTGAAGATATAAATTCATGTATTTACACAAGGTTACAATTGCAACCAATTCCCAAAATGTATGAATAGGTTCAAAATTGTTCATGGAAGCAGCTGTCAAGAAATCATGGGAAAAATGCATTGTGTAAATCAGCTGCATAAGACTTCTGTAGGGTATTGAAATGCAAGGCAGGTACTTTCATCCCGAGGTGATTGCATCCCAATTGACTCCAGCCATGGTAGTTTCAATCACCTCATATTAATGTGAAAGTTGGATACTGAATATGGAAGACAAAAGAAAAAGTCATGCATTTAAATTGTGCTGGTGAAGAATATTGATGCTAAAGAATATGGAATGCTAAAAGCACAAACAAGAATGTATTGGAAGAAGAATACCCAGAAGATTCCTTAAATGCAAAGATGGCAAGACTTTGCCTAGGAAAATTGTCAGGAGAGACAAGTCCCTGGAGAAGCACATCATGTTTGGTCAAGTACAGGGGCTGTGAGAAAGAGGAGGTCCCTCGATTAGAGGAACTGACACACTGTAATAATGGGTTCGAACAGAATGACAATTTTAAGGATGATGCAGGACACAGCAGGGTCTCCTTGTATAGTACATGGGGTCATTATGAACTGGAACAGATTCAATGGAAGGTAGCAACACAACAGCATATTTTATAAATAGTTATGTGTCAAGCATCAGCAGAAAGAATACCTCTTAAATTTATTCCACATGCAAATTGTTGTAAATTGCCATTTAGTTGATTTTGAATTATGACCTTCTGTAACAAAAGAGATCTGCTCCATAAATTTTCAAAGTCTTTAATCTTTAGAAACAGATTGCCACATTTTCCTTCCATGAGTTTGAACTGCCCACCTTTGAGTTATCAGCAGAGTTATCAGCTACTGTGCTCTCAAGGTTACTTTCATACAGCATACAAGCAAAAAAAAAAATCTCTGCATTGGAGTCAAGTCCCACTCATAGTGATCCTGTAAACCCAACCAAATTCACTGTCGTGGAGCCAATTCTGATTCATGGCGTACCTCTTGGGCAGGTTTGAAATCACTCTGTGGATTTCCAAGACTGTGACTCTTTATGGAAGTAACATTTCATCTTTCTCCCAAGGAGTAGCTGATAATTTTGAACTACTGACCTTGAGGTTAGAATGGCAACATGTGAGACAGACTAAAGTTACTGCTTTGTGAATCAGACTCTATGCATTTTTTGGGGGGAGGGGGACATCACTGGATTTTTTGCATGTTTATAGATGTAAACTTTCTCCCATGAACTGTCTGGTAGATATTACCTTACAATCAGCATTCAATTTCTTAATTTACTCTGATGTCAGGATTCTTAGTTTATATTGAATACTATGGTGTAATTTTTAAGTACAACTGAGTGGATTCTGATTTGTAGCAACATTATGGAAAGCAATACAAAAAAGTTGCTTAGTCCTGCGCCAGTATCACAATTATTCTTATTTAAGCATATTATTGTAGCCACTGTATCTATCCAAATGTTCTAAAGTCTTCCTAATTTTTGCTGGCCCTCTACTTTAGTAAACGTGATGTATTTAGAAGGATTGGTCTCTTCTTATGACATAGCTGATGACAAAGTTTCACCATCAGTGTTTTTAAGGAGGTTTCTGCCTATACCCTTTCCACCATAGATTTGTCCGTGTGTGTGTGTGTGATCCATGGTATTTTTAATATTCCTTGTCAACATCGAAATTCAAATTCTTTGATTCTTCTTCAGTTTTCCTATTCAATGTTCAACATATACATGTCTATGAAGTGATTGAAAATAGGATGACTTGAATCAGGTGTGTATTGGCCGTCAAATTAACTTGCTTTCAACACCTCCAAGATGTCTGGTGATGCTGATTTGATATCCTTGCTGCATCTTCCTTGAGCAATAATTTTATATCCAAGCAAGATTAAAGCCCTAACAATCCTAATATCTTTTCTGTTGTCCCTGATGATATCAACTGTTGACAGATTGACAGAGGTATGGCTTTCTTTGTATTAAGTTGTAATCCATATTGAAGGATGCAAATCCTTGATATTCATCAACAAGATCTTTGAGTCCTCCTCCCTTTCAGTAAGTAAAATTGGGTCATAGGCATAAGGATTATTGCTAGTCGGCCTTCCCCCAATTCTAAGCTTTCATTCTTTTTATGCAGTCCAGATTCTCTGATTATTTTGTAAGTCTACAAATTGAATAAGTATGACACGGTACAACCCTGATGCACACTACACTTTACTTTGTTTTTTTAACTTTTTCTTGTGAATGAAGTGAAAGCTTACTGACCAGATGGTTTTATATTTAATAATTCATATAGATTTCATTTAATCATTTTTATAAATATTTCAAAATATCTATTTTTCACTAAAAACTGACAGTAAAAATCCAACTGCATATTAACATAACGTATTTTATGATAAATAATATTTCTGAATAAAATATTGAATGCCTGGCTGAGCTCAGGTGGCATAGTGGTTGTGTGTGGGACTGCAGCCCACAGGGCTGGTGGTTCAAATCCAGCAGCAGCTTTCCAGGAGTAAGGCTGGGCTCCCTACTCCCACCAGGGCAGTGATGCCACAAAAAAAAACCAAACCAAAACAAACAATAAAATAAAATAAAATATTGAATGCCTTTGTATGACAATTTTCGTTCATCGAACAGATTGTAAACTTCACTATGTAGCATCACTTACCCCACTTCTCCTGCGTGTCTCCTCTTTCCATTCCTCTCTCCCTTTTCTGCTCCCTTTGAAACTTGTCCTTAGATAATGCTGCCCTGTTGATCTCAAATAGTTGGTTATTCTAAATGTGCATACACTAATAGTATTATTGTGTCCCTTGAAGACTTGTTTTTTTCTGAAAATTGAGACATAGAAATGAGTTCATTTTCATATCTGAAGGATGACCAAGGTTCCTCATTCCAACCAGTAAACTTGATCTTTTATATGATTTTTGAGCCTTTTGTCACATTTTCCTCCCTCTATACTCGTGGCCTTCTAATGTGTTCCTTCTTAATGCAGCTAGTAGTGGTAGCTGGACACCATGCACTTCTTCTGGTTTTAGTGTCATGGAGACTGATGTTCACATGATCCATGAGTCTATTAGACTTGCATAAGTAATAAAACCCAAGTAAATATTTTCTCTGTATCTCCTGCCTTTAGTCAAGATCTGTCTGACATCATCGATGAAATCCCTTGTTTAACATCCTCTTTTGCGTCAGGCCTGAACCTCTGGTGTTTTTATGTCAATGCACTTGAGCAACCATGTTGAATGATCTTCAGAAAAAGTTTACTAACATGCGAGAACAGTGATGTACTGTTCTATCCTTTGAGCAGTCTTTTGGACCACCTCATTGGAGTGGGTGCAAATATAACTCTTTTCCAGTAACTTGAGTAGCAGTCTTCTAAATTACTTGGCCTCGATGAATGAGTGCCCTCAGTGATTCATCACCTTGTTGAAATATTTCAATTGATATTCTGTCAATACCTATCATCTTATTTTTCTAACTGATTTGCCCCAGATGGACTATTTTCTTCAGTAATAGTGATCCTTGATAATATGCTCACCCTTTAAGCGATTTAAAATTGACCGATTCTCTTTGGTACAATGATCTGAGGATTCTTTCCATCTTTGTTTGATGCCTCCCACATCAGTGAATATTTCTCCCAGAGAATCTTTCAATATTGTAATTGTAGGATTGCCTTCTTCCCTTTCAGTTCTTTCCCTTGAAGATACACTGCTCTTGCTCTTCCTTTTGGTTTTCTCACTATGTCTTTGGACATCTCATGGCAATGTTTTGCTTTCTTTTCTTGAGCTGCCTTTTGATATTTCTGTTCAGCCCCTTCCCAATTTCTCGCGCTGTATGCTGCGGTTTAGTCTTGTCCTTGCAACCACTTTTCCTTTCTTCATGTATGATGTTTGATGTCATCTCATAGTTCATCTGTCATTAGCGTTCAATGCAGAAAGTCTGTCCTTGAGAGATGTTCTCGAAATCCACGTGATGTGGACTCAATGTCGCATTTTGACTCTAGTGGGTCTGTTTTAATTTTTTTCACTTTTAACCTGAACTTTTATGAATAATTGATTATTTGTGCACCAGTTAGTCCCTTGCCTGTTTTAGCCTTTGATATTGAGCTTTTCCATCATCTCTTCTCACAAATTGTAGTCCATTTGATTTCTATGTATTCCGTCTGGGAAGTGCATATGTATTTTGTCTTGGAAAATGCTCCATGGAGCATGTGGTGGTTTCAAACTGCTCATCTTGCAAGAAACAGCCCAAATGTAAACACTGTGCCATCTTGGGTCCCCAAATTACTCACCATGCATGGTCTTACATGATCTTAAGATATCTTGAACCACATTTATCTGTTCATGTGTGTCCCACTTTTGAAAATAAACACTATAATAGAAAAAATTAAAAGCATGTATCAGTAAATGATTGCAGATTAAAACTTGAACCAAGTGTTTTTAAAATGATCTTTTCTTTAAAAATAACAAATAAAAAATTGATATATAAGGTCAGCATTATGTTCAAATAATTTCCATAGAAATTTAGGGAAAGTAGTAAAATTAATTGTAGCAGATTATAATCAGCTATGCTTAGTCTTCTTTAAAGAAAACACATTTTTCTAAATAAAATGCAAACGATTTATTTAGCACATGTAAGGTACATTCATCAATACTTTGAATGATTCATATATCATGTAAATAGTACTATTGGTAAACATATCTTATTTATCAATCTTTTAACTATTTTAATGTAGAGGCACTTTAAAAGCAAAAGAAGATAGCTAAACAACAATTGCCTAAATTATTTATATGTAATTACACTGTAGATAGTCAATAAGAGTATATCTGCCTTACTTTGCTTGATTTGATGTTTCAAAGTGGTTTTAGTTTGGGTGCTGGGAATACTGTGAAATGCTAGCTTTGCTCTGCTGAGCATACATGAAGCACAAATTGGTCTTCTGTGTAAACTGCTCCCTGGATGTAAATTTAGAGCATAGTTCATTCTTCTAGGCAACCAGGACACCACTTAGTGAATTACTGTTTGTGTTAAAGGCTAATTCAATAGCACACCTCTGAATTAGCTTTCTCGTACAGCCAATTCTCATCCAATAAATTGTAAAGCACAGGCTTCTATAGGGCAGAAATGTTATTGAAAAAAACCTGGAAAGTCGTTTGTATATACGAAGGATCACTTCTACTCTAAATAATTACAGGGATATTTTGCACACATGCTCATATATGCTACTTTTTTGTAAGAGCTCACTGTTGCTATTAAAATATATGTGTGTGAGGCTGAGCCCTGGTGGCGTAGTGGTTGAGTGCGGCACTGCGGCCCACTGGCTTGGCTGTTCAAATCCAGCAGTAGCAAGGTTGGGTAGCTCCCACCACCACCAGAGGGCAGTGATGCCAAAAAAAATATTTGTTTGCATGCATTACTAAATTATAAGTACATTTTTAATGTTGCTTTCATTGACTGTTCTTTGGGCTTCTGCTCTAGATGGTATTCACGCATTTTTGTTATTAAAATGTTCATTTTCACATGACCCACTGGGATTGGTTTACTCTGGCCTGCAGCCTTACAGTGAGTCAAAATGGACTCAGTGGCAGTGAGCTCTTATCAGATTGAATAAATTATTTACTATTCCTTGTTCTTGAGAGTTTTATATTTTCAGTGGGTGCTGCATTTTGCCAAATGCTTATTTCTGTTTCTATTAAGAAGACACTGTGATGTTTGCCCTTTATTCGATGGTAGGATATTAATTAATGCCCTCTGTTTCACATTTCTAATATCCACTGCAATGGCTATGCAGAACTCACAGGGAAAATTAATGGTTAAAGGGCTTGTTAAAGAAAGTTGCTAATTGTAATTTCAGCAAAAAATGCTCAGGGTAGTTATTTATTTACCAGGATATACCACAGAGTTTTAAGTTTGTTAAGAAATGCCCACAAGAGCATACAACTTGCCTGTAAACCTTATGTCCAAGAATTCATTCAGCTCCAGCTCTGTGGACCAGCAGTCCCTTTTTCTGAATCAAGTCCCCAAAGGCACCCCCTGTAGTAAGCCTTAGCCAGGAGCACTTAGCCCCACTTCCAGTTGTCAGTGTGTCCAACTTCCCTTATATCCACACCGCAAGCCAGCCTCCTCCACAAATGTACTGGCCTCCCTTTGCTCTGTGAATGGAGAAATTAGTCCCTGTGTTTCCGGCTCTGGCTCCTGCCTCGCGCTATCCCTCTGACGGTATACTTGTTATTTGGACCCAAGAGGATGGCTGCACAGGGATCTCAGGCCTAAGGACTCTCCAATTCTGACTCTTGTTGGGAAGACCTTCCCCTTCATGCTTCTCCGAAGGCTCATCTTTGACACAGCTGAGAGGCATTCTGGAGGAAGCCTGTTCACAATGACGCATAGGTGAACACCGCCCGCATCTTTCCCACCTTCTTACCAGACCCATGTAAAGAAATATATGCAATACTTTATGCTATTGATTATCAGAAAACAAGAACAATGATCACAGAGAGATGGGAAACCAATATTAAAGACGTATACGTGGTCCAACTCAAGATCTGGGAAGTGATTCTCTACCATGGTCCATAAGAGAGAGCACAGAAAGAACCCGGCAGCGTCTCTGAACCCTGTCTTTGTGAGGCTTCCATATTTTCATAAAAATTACTCTGTAGTGGGCTGAGCCCCGGTGGCGTAGTGGTTGTGCGCAGGACTGCGGCCCATTGGGATGGAGGTTCGATTCCAGCTCCACGGAGCAAAGGCTGGGCCTCCTACTCCCACCACCTGAGGGCAGTGATGCCCAAACCAAAAAAAAAAAAAATTACTCTGTAGTGTTCTTAGAATAATTTTCCATCATTTGATGCATGGATATATATTTTGCCTTACTCTGTGCATTTATTATTTTTAAAATTAAACAATATACATATTTATCTTACTTAAAGGATCATATTTATCTTATTTATCTTATATATTATATAAGATACATATCTTATCTTATATATTTATCTTATATTTCTTATATTAAGTTATTTAGTTTCAATTTTTAAAAGTTATTTTATTGGAGGCTCATACAACTCTTACCACAATCTGTAAATCCATCCATTCTGTCAAGTACATTTGTTGCTAACATCATTTTCAAAACATTTTATTTCAGCTTGAGCCCTTAATA